>SJXQ01008143.1:132230-151239 GCA_006408695.1 Aepyceros melampus
CACCCGCCGTGTGAACAGCACCTGCATACACACCCGTGTTCACCCACTCCCACCCCCGACACGCCACACCCTGGGAACACACGCAGCTCCGTGTACACACCCTCGTGGTACACACGTATGTGTGCTCAGCAGTAGTGCGTCCTCAAGTAGGGCGCATGTGCTGGGCAGCTACGGTGCTGCGGCTCTGTTCTCTCTCAGCCTCCGCGCTCGCCGCATTTTATGATGCAGACGCGGAGCCTCGGGAGACGCAGCAGCTCATCCAGGGTTACACGGCAGACGGAGGCAGAGGCAGGGGTGGAAGTCAGGTCGCACTGCACCGTCCTGTCACCCACCACGCGTCCTCTTATGTGTGCCTGCCTATACAGCTCTCCGCCTACGGACACATGCAGGTGTGTTTATCACACACAGGTCACATATAACCTCCATGCACCCAAAGACAGCTACCAATGCACTGTGCGGGCATTCCCCCAGGAACTGTGACACACAGGCATGTGGGTGTGCTTAGCATGCACACACACACACACACACACAGTTACACACATGTGGGTATTGCTTGGATCACATACTGTTCACACTCCACAGGCCTGTAGGCTGCCAGTCATGCAGCCGCTCCAGGTTCTGGCACCTCACTTTCTAATGAAGGGGAAATAAGTCCTACTGCCCTCTGGAATAGTTAGCTCTTGTCAAGGTGTAATGACAGCTACACAAAGGTGTGTGATGTGTGCTCCTACAACACCCCTGCAGAAATACATACTGGGTGTACACACACATTGTACACAGGTACACACATTCTGGACATATGGTATCTGAGCTCTTCGAGCCTGTGGCACACGGCCTTTAGACACATTTCTGCGCAGACGTGATCCACGTGCAGTGACCACACAGGCACTGCCCTGGGCTAGACCGCAGGTGTGCAGCAGTGAAATTGGAACCCACAAAGCCTGTGGTTTCCTGTCTTGTGTATATCCTAGCCGCCCCCACCCCACCCTGGGTGAATGGCTATCAACCTGTTTATGGTAGAGGGTGAAAGCATGGACTTTGGACTTTGACTGCCTGGGTTCTTGGTCTGGGTCCATCACTTTCCTTGCTGTGTGACGTTGGGTAAGTTACTTAGCCTCTCTGTGTCTTGTTTTCCGCCTCTGTAAAATGGGATGGGGTGTTGTGAGGGCTAAATGAGTTAACAGATGCAAAGCTCTTAGTGCCTGGCACATGGAAGCCCCCACATTTACTGGGGTGTGTATCAGCAACAAAGGATGCAAGTCAGGATGTGAGAGGTACTAGGGGATGGGCAGTGGAAGGCAGAAGACAGAGTTCCCCCTTAAGCCTGAGGTGGTCAGGGAGGGCTTCCTGGAGGAATAGTTGAGCTGGCCCTTGAGAAGAACTGTAGCCACCGTTCATTGAGCACCTATCTGTGCTGGGTCCCACATTAAATCCTTGGTGTGAGTTAAACCCCTTGAGTCTTCAGTGACCCCCAGGAGGTGGGTACGATCATGTCCACATTACGAATGAGAAAAGGGCCCAGAGAGACTAGGTAACTTGCCCAAAGTCAGGAAGGGGTGAGGCAAGAGGAGAGAGGGCATGGGAATTCCAGGTGGGGAGCAGCAGTGTGTCAGAAATAGAGCAACAGATGGGAAAACACCCTGGGGGCTTTCCTTGATACACTGTATCAGTTTCCAGATAATGAGGGAGGGGAGAAGCATCTGAAGGGGGTTTCTGACCAATTGCTGCGTCTCTTGTGGGGGCACCAGGGACCCAGTGGGGGTGAGGTGACTGGCACTGCCTAAAGATGCTGAAGCATCTTCACCTCTTCCTCCTGCCCCGACCAAGGACCAGATAGGGAAGGGGCAGGTCATGCTGAGAATCCCTTCCCTGGAAACCAAGCCTGGCTCCCTGGAAAGGGACCAGAGGGAGACCAAGGAGGGCAAGAAGGCACAGGAGGAGGCCATGAGAGGCAGTGAGCAAATGTCTACCCCTGGTCCTGAAGCCAGCATGTCCACACTGCAGGGGCTGGTTCCCTTGGACTCCTCCATAAGGAATAAATGCTCACCAGGAGGACTTCCCTGGCTGTCCAGTGGTTAAAACGTTGCCTTCCAATGCAGGGGATGCGGGTTCATTGGATCCCTGGCAGGGGAGCTAAGATCTTGCATGTCTTGCAGACAAAAATAAAACAATGCCTCCCCCCAAAAACAGAAACAATTTAACAAATTCAATAAGGACTTTAAAAATGGTCCACATTAAAAAAAAAACTTTAAAAAAGTTAAAAAGAAATAAAGTATGCTATATAAAAAAAAAGGGAAGGGGTGCTTTCCAGGTGACGCTAGGGGAAAAGAACTCGCCTGCCAATGCAGGAGACACAAGAGACATGGGTTTGATCCCTGGTTCGGGAAGATCCCCTGGAGGAGGAAGTAGCAACCACTCCAGTATTCTTGCTGCAAAATTCCATGGACAGAGGAGCCTGGAGGGCTACAGGCCATGGGGCTGCAAAGAGTCGGACACAACTGAGTACACAGATTAAAAGACAAGTATTTACCAAGGCCCCCAAGTTTCTCCCAAGATGGGCCACAACATCCCTTTTGGCCTCACGTCTATAAAAGGTCCCAGGGCCTGGCAGGCTGGTCCATTCATCATCCTTGGAGAGACCAGAGATGTGTTTTTCAGTGTTTGCACAAGCTCTTGCAATTTGTGGTACCTTTTTTGATACCCAGCCAATGCACGTGCTCCATCCTCCACAAAGATCTCAGTTCAGGCACTTTGGGGCCCATCCACCCTGTATCTGTGTCTCAAGTCCTTAGGCCAATGGCAGAACATGCGTAAGGGGATACACCTCATCTACTAGGGCAGCTCTCTGGATAGTTAAACTAAGCCCCTGTCCCCCACTGCCCTCTGCCGGGTCCTCCCTCTCCCCTGATCCCAGTCCCGTCACCTGCCCCCTGCCCTCCGATGCCTGCCCCCAGCAGCCTTTACTCCAGACACTGCGTTGCTTTCACCCCTTTCCCTAAATCCCAGCGTGCCCAGCCACACTCCCTATATGTACCCCTCGCCCTCCACATCACATATGAGCCTTCCTTCATTGTGCCCTGTTGCCAACGCTGGGGAGGAGCATGGCAGTGGCCCCTCAACTGTGGGTCAGCATCTCAACTCCTCCCCTTTCCGGTGGTAAGAATTTGGGGAAGCCCTCCCCCTATATCGTTTTTTGCCTTGGGTCGGAGGAGAGGATGGTCACAGTCTAACCCCCTCAGTTGGGGATTCCCTGGGGTGGGTGAGCACTGTCTCCTGCCCACTGGTGTGGACAGCGCCTGGCCCATGGCAGACAGAGGAGGGGTGTCCATTGTGGGACCGTGTCTTCTATTGTTCAAATCAGCACCGTTTAAGAGTGAGAGGTGGGGGACTTCCCTGGTGGCCCAGTGGTTAAGAATTTGCCTACCAATGCAGGGGACATGGGTTTGATCTCTGATCTGGGAAGATCCCACACGCCAGCACACCACAGCTGGAGAAAGCCCACGTGCAGCAATGAAGACCCAGTGCAACCCCAAACAAACAAACAAACAAACAAAAAGAGTGGAAGGGGGTCCTGTGAAGAATGACATCAGTGCAATTGGAGAAAAGTAGGCCTGTCTGGGAGAAGCAGGATGTGTGGTCACTGGACCTGCAGGCGCTGTTGGTCCCCTTCCTGCCCACACCTCTGGTGGGATGCGCCAGGGGTCTGTGCAACCATCAGTCCGCAGGCCTGACCACCTCTGGGCCCTCAGGAGCCTGCCCAGCCCCTACCAGGGGCGACACATAGAGAGGGTCCCAAGTAGGGGCAGACTCTCAGGAGGGAGAGGTGAGTTCTGAGCTGTTGGGAGTGGTTTCTGAGGCTCGACAGTGGAGAGGAAATCTGAGAGGTGGGAAGGAGGGGTAGTGGATCCCAAATCCAAAGATGCTTTCCTGGAGGTACACCAACCTCCAGTGACTGTAACCATTATAAAGCACTGGCTTTGCAAGGCAGACACTTCTGGGCACTTTTCACGCACTAGCTCTCCTAATCCTCCAGGAAGCCTTGGGGGTTGGGGTGGTACTGTTATGCCTGTTTTATGGAAGAGAAAGCTGAGACAGAGAGGTCCAGGGAAACTCACCCAATGCCTCACAACTTAGGAAGAGCTGGGATCTGAACCCAGGCGGCCCCTCCTCGTCCTCCGAGGCCCTGCTCCTGACTTATTGAGAAGTTAAGCTGTGTCGCTGGAGGCTGATGGCTCCTCGGGGAGGGGCAAGTCCCCTTCCTTCCAGGTCCCGATTCTGCTCGTTGTGAAATCTGAAAATTCTGCAGGAGGCAGCTGGAGAGAAGCTTGGCTCTTGGAGGTAGACCCGAGTTTGACTCTGGTTCTGTCACTTACTTGCTGTGTGAACCCCTGGTACGTTTCTCACTCTCAGCCTCCCCATCTGGAAAACACCTGTCCTGTTTGGTGTCAGAGACTGGTTCCCTGTCCTCTTGCCCTTCAAGCTAGGCCTGCCCTGGGCTCCCTTCACCCCAAGAAGGCTGAAATTCAGGCCTCTGGAACCCACAGTTCTATCCTGATTCAGGCCAGGGGTTTGAAAGTGGAAGGCTACAGGCTCCCGAATCTGAGATACTCAAAATGATAGAAGTTGTTATATTTAGATATTATCATGAGAGGGCACGTGACTTCAGGCCAGGGCAGCCTGAACTCGTCCAGCTGCGCCCCCTGCCCTCCCCGCCACCTTCAGGATGGGCTCAGAGGGTGGGCTGGGCTGGGGTTGAGGGGCACCAACTGCTATGAGCCCATCAGGTGCCTTAGTCGGTAAGTTCTAGAAAAGGGAAGGGGGAGAGGGAGATTGCTTCCTAATGAACAATTAGTGTCTGCTGAGTGGCTAATCATGTGGTTCCGTGTAATTAAGAAGCTAATTAGTGCTGTGTCAATTAAGGTTTAATTAGTCCCTTCTTTAGAGAAGCCCGTAAGACCCTCATGCTGGAAGCTTCTGGAATGGAAAGTGGGAGTAGGGGTGGGGGAATGGATGCAAGGAGAGACCTTGGGTTGAGCCCCTCTTCCTCTTGTTCTTCCTCAGTTCTGGAATCAGTGATTTTATCGACCCCTGGCCCCACCTTCGCTGGCTCTGGTCATGGAGATTTGGGGGCTCCGTGAGGCTCCCCTATCACCAGCGTTTGTTCCCGCCGGTGAGTGATGATGCCCCTGCACAGCTCCTTAAGGCATGGAACCCCTTTCTCCACACCTGCTAAAGCCAGTAACGTCAGCTGCTCTCCCTTGAGAAAGGTGAAGAAACTGGAACCCAGAGAGGTGGAGAAACTTGCTCAAGGTCACACAGTCAATTAAGTGGAGGATCTGGGTTTCAACCCCAGGACTGCTGGGTTCTTTTCTTGCTTTTTTCTCCTCTGCCCTCTTCCTGAACATCCCACCTTCCTCTGTTTCTCAGCCAGGACCTGGCCTGGTGACTGGGTGCAGAGCAACCCTGGGTGCCCTCCTGCAGGCAGGCAGAGGCTATAGGTAGAGCTTGGTGGCGGGGCCCCAGCTGCTTGGCTGTCCATAAGGGATGGACTTGAGACCACAGTTGTCTTTGGAGCATCACATTCAGCAAGTCTTCTTACCCTCAGCTCCCAGCCAGCTGTTTCCCTGAGTCTCTCCCGTCCCCTGCCACCTCATCCCACTTCTTCCAGAGGGGTACCACTCCTAAGGTAGGGATGCCTTATTTTCTGTTGAGGTCCAGAGCTGACCACGGCTTCAGGCAGAAACTGCTTTCCTTATAGCACACAGCAGCCCCCTGCCCTGTTTAAGAATTTGATCAGCTTTATTGAGGTAAATTTACAAACCATAAAGTTCATTCATTTTAAACGTACAATGCAATGGCTTTTAGTACAGTAATTTTGGAATATTTCTATCTCCCCAAAACAGAGCCCTGTACCCATTAGTGGTCACCCCCTAATCCACCCTCCACCCCCAAGCCCAGCCCTAGGCAACACTAATCTGCTTTCTGTCTCTCCAGATATGCCAACTTGGACATTTCATATAAATGAGGCCAGACAAGACGTGGTCTTCGACTGGCTTCTCTTATTTAGTGTAATATTTCCCCCTCTCTTGTTAATACTATTTTAAATAATACTGTGATAGACATCATGAAGCACAAGATGAATACTTTCTTTAGGGTAAATCCCTAAAAGGAAGATTGCTAGGACACGAGTTGGGGCACTTAGTCTGACCTACCCCCCACTCCCTCTTGCCTCCACCGTCTGATCGCAGTTGTTGGGGTCATCCCTGCCCAGGACAGGCACCTTCCTCTCGTGTCTGTACCATCCGCCTGCCCCACCTCAGGCCTCCCCCTCATCTTTCTCCTTTTGGTTCCCTCGTGAGCATCGACTCTGGACTCAACTTCTGGGAACGTCATTGCTGGATCGTTTCCCAAGTCTTATGGGATGAAGCCCACACTCCCTCATGGTCTTTCAAGGTTTCTTGCAACCCCAGCTGCCTTCCTCTCTCCCTCTCTCCCTTCCTTCCTTCTGGCAAACTTCCAGTAATTCAGCCAGACCGAGCTCCACACCTGTGTGCTGCTTCTGTTGGCTTTTCCTCTTAACTCCAAATCCCCCCAAGCTAAACGCTAGATGCTCCATGAAGCTTTCTCTGATCCCTCAGCCTGAAGTGATGTCTCCAACTGCAGAGCAATGCAGGACTCGGGACCTGGCTGACATCACTCCCCTCCAGCCAGGCTTCCTCTGCAGAAGGGGAGTGGGATGGTGTTTCTAGGCTACGGCCGGGCAAGTGAGGTGGTGCGATGAGCCCCCTCCGCCGTGCTCAGATGGTGATGCTCAGCGCTATCACGCTGGGGCTCAGAGTCCTCATTTCATTTCAACCAACTTTTCTGTGTCTTCTCTGGAAAGCCAGGCCCTGGGCTAGATCTGGAGATGGGGAGATAATTAAAACAAACCCGTGCCTACAGGGAGCCTATAGTTTAGTGGGAGAAGAAACACGTGAGCAGAACAAGGTGGTGAGGGCATGGCTGGGAACACAGGGCAGGGCTCTGGTACGACCTCCTGAGCTGACCACTTTCTAGTGGTCGTGGTAGATGGGAGCTTCTGCCTCCCCCACCTGTCTCCCAACCCCCAACAGCAAGAGTAGACAGAAGTCCCAATGGGGGAGGTGAGGATGAGAGATCTGACTCGAGGAGGGGAAGAAATAAAACAGAACAGAGATAATTGTTCCCAATTGACAATTTTTTCTAATTAGGGACCAGTTATGTCCTCAGGTACCTAACTGGGGTCCTGGTAGATTCTCTAATTTGCTAGGTAATTACTGGCCAGTAATTCTACCAGAATGAAATTTGGAGAAGGAATATGTTATCACAACATTTTGGTTTTCTTTGTCCTGGTGCCTTTGCCCAGAAAACAAGCTGGTTGATCTGTGCTCTCCTGCCTCTAACCCCGCATCCCTCTGTATCCCCTGGAGGCCTGGCCCTCCGCATGCCTCTCACTGGTCTGTGTCCCTGTCCTGCTGCCTGAGCTCCAGGAGCTGGCAACCGAGTTGAAAAGCATCAGCCAACACCACAAAATATGGGGTCATGTGTATTGTTGCCTTTGCCTCAAACCAGCTTTTGGTGACAATGAATTACTGTATGTCAGGAACTAGGAAAGGGATATCTTTGAAATTTGAATTGCCTTGACATCTTTGTTGAAAATAAATTGATCATATATGCATGTGTCTATTCTGGACTTTCTGTTCTAGTCCACTGATTTATTTGTCCATCTGTCAATTCTATCAATTTGTCCTTTTTTCCTGTAGATTTGTAAAATCAAGAGCCTAAGTTCTTCAAATTCTCACTCTTTTAAAAAAGTTGTTTTGACTATCCTATGCCATTTGTTTCTTTTATGAATTTGAGAATCAACTTGTCAATTTCCACTTAAAAGCTTACTGGAGGGACTTCCCTGGTGGTCCAGTGGTTAAGAATTTGCCTTGCAATGCAGGAGATGTGTGTTCCATCCCTGGTTGGGGAACTAAGATCCCACAGGCTATACAGCAACTAAGCCTGACGCACCCCAACTGGAAAGTCCATGTACCACAATGAAGGCTCCTGTGCGATGCCAGCAAGACCTGATGCAGCCAAATAAACAAATGTTTTTAAAAATCTACTGTAATTTTGATTGAGATTGCACTGAATTTATAGATCAGTTGGTGGGGAAAATGATATTTTAACAATACTGAGTTTTCTGATCCAGGTACATAATCCATCTTTCCATTCCTTCTATTTCTCTCAACAATGTATTTTAATTCTTCAGTGTATAGCCTTATATATTTTTGGTCAGATTTATCACTAAGTGTTTCATAGTTTTCAATGCTTCCTTCATGGCCCAGCCACCCACCCCTGGTCCAGCCGGGCATGATCAAGTTCAGGGCTGCCACACACTGTCGGGCTTCAAGGGGAACCATTCACAGAAGTCAGTGTGAACAGCAGCCTCTGGAGTCTTTCATTGGGAAGCACTTCTCTGACCAGTGGGCTTCACTCAATATACCAGCAAGATGCATGCCAGCTTTTAACAGAAAGAACCACTTAAGGTGGGGGGCTCTCTCCTTGGGGAAGTGGGAGTGTGTCTTAAGCATTTATTTTTCTTTTGTCTGCCCAGCAACCTTTTTCCTCCTTCTAAAACAAGGTCGCTGCTTTGGGGAACTGCTCCTCTTCCCCTCCATGTGGTTCTGATGAGGCTGTTAATTATCAAAGCCCCCTCCCCATAGGAGTAAACAGATAATCCAGACTGCCAATTAGTGCAGCCACAGTCCAAGCGGCTGCAAAGAGTCGGACACGACTGAGCAACTAGCACTTTCACTTTTCATAGCCATGTTAGCTTGATTGGTTCAAAGAGTCAAATGCTTCTGGCAGCAGCGATCCATCCAGAGCATGGCCACAGGATCCCAGAGAGCCATCCTGAGCCCTCTCTGAGAGTGAAAGTCCTTTCTCCCCTGGGGTTGTTGGCGTCTCTGGCTTCGATCTGCCCTGCTCTCTCCCCATCCACCAGAATGGAGATGTATCTGCAACAGGAGACGCTAAGGCCAACACACAGGGAGTTGCAGAGCTGAGACAGAAAGGAGAGAGAGAATCCTGGAGACACTGGGTCCCCAGCTCCCACTGATGGCTGAAGATCTTTCTTTCATTTTTCAAATACCAAAGTGTTCCTTTCAGCTATGAGAGCCAATAAATTCCTTTTCTTGTTGTTTAAGTTGGTTTGCATAGGGTTTCTGTCACCAGCATGGTAGACACAGAGCTCTCCAGGAAAGTGAGACTTTGGGGGCAAACCTTTCTTTCCTCTTGCAGAGCAACTAATGTCACGAAAAGTGAAGTAAATCAGCCAATATGTTTTCTTATTCCTTTCCAAGTTTATCAAGAAATCATTGACATACATCACTGTGTAAGTTTAACATGTACGGCATGATGGTTTGATTTAAATATATTGTGAAATGATTATCATAATAGGTTCAGTTAGCATCCATCGGTGTGTCTTATTTACTGAATCTCAGATACAGTAAACAGAGAAGGAAGAAACAATGCTACTGCTGCTAAGTCGCTTCAGTCGTGTCCGACTCTGTGCGACCCCATAGATGGTAGCCCACCAGGCTCCCCCGTCCCTGAGATTCTCCAGGCAAGAACACTGGAGTGGGTTGCCATTTCCTTCTCCAATGCATGAAAGTGAGAAGTAAAAGTGAAGTCGCTCAGTCGTATCCGACTCTTAGCGACCCCATGGACTGCAGCCTAGCAGCTCCTCCGCCCATGGGATTTCCCAGGCAAGAGTACTGGAGTGGGGTGCCATTGCCTTCTCCAAGGAAGAAACAATGGGAAAGGGTAATTGACTTCCAATACTGCAGACTGATTCTGATGATGTCTTCGTACTTTACGTGAAAAGAATCCGTCGTCTGTCCTTTTGTGTCTGGCTTGCTTCTCACTGTTGGTTTTGTTCATTCTCACTGCTGTGTACAATTACACCGAGTGACTTCACTGCAATCTATTTCTCCAATCCACCATGAATGGACACGTGAGTTCCCACTTGGCGGCCATTATGAATATAGTGTTTCAGCAGACACTCTAGTCCTTGGGACTTCTCTGGTGTTCCAGTGGCTAAGACTCTGCGTTTCCAATGAAGAGGGCCTGGGTTTGATCCCTGGTCATTGAACTAGACCCCACATACTGCAACTAAGAGGTCACATTCCTCAACTAAAGATCCTACATGCCACAACTAAGACCCAATGCAGTCAAATAAACAAATAAATCTTTTTGCTGCTGCTGCTGCTAAGTCACTTCAGTCGTGTCCGACTCTGTGTGACCCCATGGACGGCAGCCCACCAGGCTCCCCCGTCCCTGGGATTCTCCAGGCAAGAACACTGGAGTGGGTTGCCATTTCCTTCTCCGATGCATGAAGGTGAAAAGTGAAAGGGAAGTCGCTCAGTCGTGTCCCACTCTTAGCGACCCCATGGACTGCAGCCTACCAGGCTCCTCCATCCATAGGATTTTCCAGGCAAGAGTACTGGAGTGGGGTGTCATTGCCCTCTCCGAGTAAATCTTTTTAAAATGACTTAAATCTAAAACAAATGAACAAAACACAAAAAGCCCACATTCTGGTCCTTGCCTTTGGGAGGATATGTATACCTAGACGTGGTTCATATACAACCAGAAGGAACTTGCTGGGTTGTATGGTTGATATAGGGCTTCCCTGCTGGCTCAGTGGTAAAAAGTCTGCCTGCCAATGCAGGAGACGTGGGTTTGATCCCTGGGTCAGGAAGATCCCTGGAGAAGAAATTGGCAGTCTACTCCAGTATTCTTGTCTGGGAAATCCCATGGACAGAGGAGCTTGGCAGGCTACAGTCCATGAGGTCACAAGAGAGTCAGACATGACTTAGCAGCAAAACTACAATGGTTGACAGATGGCCATGTTGCCAAAGCAGAGGCGCTGATTTAGACTCTCAGTGGTGGTGCACAAGGGTCTAGGTTCTGAAATGTGAAGTAGGCAGTCTCTACGGCAAAATGGAGGGTGTGGGGAGCTGGCCCCTGGATAGAAAAAGCTGGACTTCTCCATCTGAAGTGTGGGTGGTGGTGGGAAGGCAGGGGCAGTGACACCCAGGAGTGGGGATAGGGGAGGAGTAATAGCCTGTAGCCACAGGAAGAGCTGGAAGGCCATCTCTTGCTCTCCTCCTGAGCTAAGCAGGGAGAGGAGGCTGGGGTGACGCCAACAGCACTCGGCCTGTAACTCGCCTTCTCTCTCTGTGAATTGTCCTCACCTTCCTTTGGACTGATGTAGAAACTGCTCTCCACCTGTGATCAGCCCCTGGTGACAGAGTCGCACCCCTGGAGAGTAAGGGGAAGGCTGAGGCAGACCCTGTGGTCGCCTCCCCAACAGCGGGTCCCTTCTCCCTGCCCAGCAGTGGACCAGGTGGGCCTGTCCGCCTGCCTGTCCCCTCAGGCTTTACCAGTGAAGGGCTCTCTGGCCAACCCCTGCCTCTTAGCATCTCCACCCCTTTGCCCGACGGTTTCCTCCAGCAGCCCAAGCAGGCAGCAGATGCCAGGAAACTGATGCTCTTTTGGGAACAGCCTTCAACCAGCGATGGTGGGTTTGTTGTATAAATACTTCAGCTCCCTCAAAGGCAGGATTGAGCACCAGCAACATGCAGTGGTAACCGATTTGGTAACACACCCTTTATTGGCCACTTCCCCTCCCAGTCTCACTCCTCTTCTCCTGATGGTTCCTGGAATCCCCTCCTGAACAAACCCCCTTACACTTGAAGCTTTGTCTAGGGCTTCTTTCTGGAGAATCAACGTTAGACCACTTGTAACCCAATCTGGACAAAGATGTAAGTAGGCCTGTCACAAGCTTCTGGAAATGCTTTCGCCCCTCTCGTGAAAGGTTTCGGGGGAGAAGGTCTCTCCCCCCGCCTCTGCTTCTTTTTGTTCTGTGTGGATGCTGTGTGAGCTTGCTGCCTGGGGCTGCAGTAGCCACTTTGTGATGAGGAGGGGAGCCCTGGATCGCATGCTGAGGATAACAGGGATGGGAGCCCGGCTCCTTGAGAGCACCTCCGAGCCTCCAGATCAACTCGGGATGACTGACCTCTGCACTTCTCTTAAGGAGAAAGGGCATGTCCTTACAGGTGAAGCCATCTTTCGCTGGCTTTTCTGCTGCTTGCAGCCAAGCTCATTGATTACTGATACAAGCCTTGAGCTGGAGGCGTTGCCGTTGGACTGGACACTCCAGCTACCACCTTGAAGCTCCTGGTCAGTGGCACCAGAGAAGAGCTAAAAGAGGCTTGGGGTGGAGTGGGGCAGAGGAAGGCTTGAACTCCACAGGTGGCTGAGGACCTGGAGCTGAGTGCCAGGGGTCCCAGGAGCGAGAGGGACACACGGGGCAGCAGGTAGCTGGGGTCCCAAGGACAGGGGGTGGGGAGGGCAAGAACTTATTAATCGGCCCAGGGTGAATGTTGTTATTGTTATTATTATGAAGCATCTCAAGGCTCACACTCATCCTGGCCTGGCCAGGCCCCATTAATGGCCCCATAAATCCCAGCCATAAAGAGTAATGGGGGGAGACAAATGAGATAATTAGGAATAAATCTCACCGAGGTCTCTATTCAGCAGCGTCCCTGGAACGGGCCAATCTTCCGAGCCATTAGCTAGGCCCCTAATTAATGCCGCTGCTGGACTGTGTGGAGGCTCTGGGCGTGGGAGGGACCGGGGACCCGGGAGGGGCACCACTGCACCCGCAGCCCCAGCGGGCGACCTTGGGCGCAGCCAAGGGACGCGTGCCTGCAGCCTGCCCGCCTCTGTCTCCAGCGCCTTGGGGTGCTCTGTCTGCACTGTCCCCTCTGCCTCGCTGTCTCTTCCCCTCCTTTCCAGCATCTTACTCCGTCTCTGGTTTGTCTAGCTTCACTCTCTGCTTTTTCTCTCCTATCAGATAGTCGCTGGCTGCTGCACTGGCCAGTGTGATTTAGCAGGAATTGTGGGGGCCACCTGTAACCACCCTCCTCCATCTGCCCTTACTTCTCTGGGGACCCCTCATCACCCCTTCCTCCAGGACAGTCCTGGGAACAGGGAGGACCCCTCCCCCCGCCCCATACCGCCATTGCAGTGCTGCCTGTGGGGCGGCTCTCTCTCCTGCCCAGGGCAGGCATCTGCCTCTGGGTGTTACCTCTGCTGCTGGAGCCTGAGACTGAGCCTCTCTCTCTTCCCAGGCTTCAGATATTTGAAGGCTTTGTCCTTTTTCTTTTTTGGTTAAGCCTTGTATCTTAGTCCTCAGACCCAGGATTGAGCTTGGACCCCCCCGACAGTGAAAGCTTGGAGTCCTAACCACTGGACCACCAAGGAATTCTCTAAAGGCCTCTGTCCTTGGCTTTCCTTCTTCAGCCAGATGCCCTGTGCAGCTCAAGGTTTCCAACCCGGCGTCCTAGACCCACCTACGGTGACTTCCGTTGTTTTAATCTGCCACTCCGTCTCCCCCTTTTTCAGTCCTAGCACTCCCATTTCTTTGGGAAATGTGCTCACCTGGTCCTGGAAGGGCAGCCAGGTAACCCACCAGAGGCCTGGCTCTTGGTGGCCCTCTGTCCCATGACGTGATGGGCTTATCGCTTTTCCTGGGCTCCCTGAGAAAGGCCTGACAGACACAGAACATGAACACACCGCTCTTTCCCGCCTCTGAGCCCTGCTACCTGTCTACCTCCTGAGGGAGGCAGATTGTCACCCAGAGACCCAGAGATGGCAGGAACCATGGGGCAGAGGCCACTGCAAGGTCTGGAAAGGGAGGAAAACCAGGTGCAGGGCAAGGAAGGCTGGGAGGGGGCTTTTCTCTGGAGGAGGTGGGAGGGGAGGGATGGCCAGGCAGTGGGGGGCTCTGGCCACAGGTACCATTCCATGACTGTCTCTCTAGCATCCTAGGAAAGCTGGACTGTAGAAAGGAGCATAACCATGGATGCGACAGCCAGATCTGTGATCTCTGCTCCCTCTGCCGCCCCTGCGTGTGCCATGAGACTCCCACCCCTCCCTGTATGTGCCAGCCAGTCCTGAGAGTGTGTGTGTACTCGGTCATGTCCAGCTCTTTGTGACCCTATAGACGGTAGCCCGCCAGGCTCCTCTGTCTATGGAGTTTCCCAGGCAAGAATATTGGAGTGGATTGCCATTTCCTACTCCAGAGGATCTTCCGATCCAGCGATAGAACCCACATCTCTTGCGTCTCCTGCACTGGCAGGCGGGTTCTTTGCCACTATGCCACCTGAAAATCCTCTCCTCTTTCCTGCTGCTCAGCAATGGGGAGTGTCTGAAGCAATCCTCCTGAGCCTTGGGGATCACCTCGTTGCCCTCCAGACTACCTCATCTTCCCAGGGACCTGGAGAAGTCCCCAGGGCATGACTACAGGCAATTCAGCATCACTGATGCTGCTTAAAGATATCCCCTCTTTGCCCTGGAGCCATGAGGGGTTCAAGGCCTGAAGACAAGTTGGCCCAGCTCTGAGTTCAAGTACAGGAAATGCCAATTAAATGTGCCAAAGAAGTGGGAGAAGCTGGTGGATGCTCTGGAAACAGATGGGGTCTGGGTGAGCACCTCTCCCGCAAAAGCCAGCCCCTGGCTCAGCTTCTTGCTTGGTTACAGGACAAACACATGGGATCACCCAGAGGTCATGGGAAGTCCTGGCCAGGGACAACTCAATCTGGCCTGACCACCTTGTCCTCACACAAATGTGACCATGCTTGTCTTGGATTAGACAATCCAGGGCAGGAGGGTGCCCCTCAAGAAGTCTTCTGGGCAAATGCGGGGCTGATGTCCTGCTCCACAGGTGAAAGAAAACCAGAGAGGCAGGCCACTTCCCCAGACACTGGGACCGTCATTAGATTTCCGAGCCTCATCACTGTTCCATTGTGCACACTAGGAAACTGAGGTCCAAAGAGTGGCAGGGTCTCTTCCGGGGGCCCACAGCAGAACCTGGCTGAGATAATTTGGTCAGAGAGCAGAGACTGAGAGCCATCAGAGAAAGACCACGGTGTGGATGGGAAGGGTCTAGAACCAGGGCTTGTCCTGGAAGGATGTGTGGGCAGAGCTGGGTGGGTGGGTGGCCTCTAAGATAAATGTCATTTCAGTTCAGTTCAGTTCAGTCACTCATTAGTGTCCGACTCTTTGTGACCTCGTGGACTGCAGCATGCCGGGCCTCTCTATCCATCAGCAACTCCCGGAGATTATTCAAACTTATGTCCTTCGAATTGGTGATGCCATCCAACCATCTCATCCTCTGTCATCCCCTTCTCCTCCTGCCTTCAATCTTTCCCAGCATCAGGATCTTTTGCAATGAGTCAGTTCTTTGCATCAGGTGGCCAAAGTATTGGAGCTTTAGCTTCAGCATCTGTCCTTCCAATGAATACTCAGAGCTGATTTCCTTTAGGATGGACTGGTTGGATCTCCTTGCAGTCCAAGGGACTCTCAAGAGTCTTTTCCTACACCACAGTTCAAAAGCATCAATTCATTGGTGCTCAGGTTTCTTTATAGTTCAACTTTCACATCCATACATAATTATTGGAAAAACCATAGCTTTGACTAGATGGACCTTTTTTGGCAAAGTAATGTCTCTGCTTTTTAACATGCTGTCTAGGTTGGTCACAGCTTTTCTTCCAAGGAGCAAGTCTCTTTTAATTTCATGGCTGCAGTCACCATCTGCAGTGATTTTGGAGCCCAAAAAAATGAAGTCTCTCACTGTTTCCATTGTTTCCCCATCTTTTTGCCATGAAGTGATGGGACCAGATGCCATGATCTTAGTTTTCTGAATGCTGAGTTTTAAGCCAACTTTTTCACTCTCCTCTTTGACTTTCATCAAGAGGCTCTTTAGTTCTTCTTCACTTTCTGCCCTAAGGGTGGTGTCATCTGCATACTGAAGTTATTCATATTTCTCCTGGCAATCTTGATTCTAGCTTGGGCTTCATCCAGCCCAATGCTCCTCATGATGTACTCTGATGTACATGAAATGCTTCTCATGATGTACTCTGCATACAAGTTAAATGAGCAGGGTGACAATATGCAGCCTTGACATACTCCTTTCCCAAGTTGGAACCAGTCTGTTGTTCCATGTCCAGTTCTAACTGTTGCTTCCTGACCTGCATACAGATTTCTCAGTAGGCAGGTCAGGTGGTCTGCTCTTTCCATCTTTTTAAGGATTTTCCACAGTTTGTTGTGATCCACACAGTCAAAGGCTTTGGTGTAGTCAATAAAGCAGAAGTAGATGTTTTTCTGAAAGTCTGCTGCTTTTTTGATGATCCAATGGATGCTGGCAATTTGATCTCTGGTTCCTCTGCTTCTTCTAAATCCAGCTTGAACATCTAGAAGTTCACGGTTCATGTACTGCTGAAGCCTGGTTTGGAGAATTTTGAGCATTAATTTACTAGCATGTGAGATGAGTGCAATTGTGTGGTAGTTTGAACATTCTTTGGCATTGCTTTTCTTTGAGATAGGAATGAAAACTGACCTTTTCCAGTTCTGTGGCCACGGCTGTTTTCCAAATTTGCTGGCATATTGAGTGCAGCCCTTTCATAGCATCATCTTTTAGGATTTGAAATAGCTCAACTGAAATTCTATCATGTCCAATACCATTAAATGCCATCTACCTCCCAGCAAAGTTGAGACCACCAGGGCAAGGATGCGGAGGTGGGGAAGGCAGGGCAGGCCTGGGATGGGGGCGTGGGCAGACGGCAGCAGACACAGAGGTCAGGCTCAACAGGGCTGGCAGTGTTGCAGGCTCTGCAACGTGCGGTGTGTGACCGCATGTGTATATGTGTCTGGTGTGTGTCTGTGTGTGTGTGACTTTATGGAATGTGTGTAAATATGTGGCTGGAAGGAGAGTGTGTGTATGTGTGTGAGAGTGGTATGTGTGTGACTTTGTGGAAGGCACGTGAGTATTGGCTGTAAGGAGAGGGAGGCGGGGGGAGAGAGAGAGAGAGAGAGAGAGAGAGAGAGAGTGTGTGTGTGTGTGTGTGTGTGTGTGTGTGTGTGTATGTACGCTGGGGGAGGCTGGCTAAATTCCGCCCCTGTCTTGCTCCCACCCAGCTCAGCCTCTCGGATTTCAGCCACTGTCCTGCAGCAGGAAATCACTATTTGGACTGCAGAGGTGCCTCTTCCTGCCTTAGCCCCTGTGGAGGGGAGAGGGCCAGGGAGGGGGGCCTTCCTGCCCACCTGGACCAGACCTTGAGTTGGTTAGGAGCACCCCCAACCCCAGTTCTCCCAGCCACCCTCAAGTTCCTTGAACCCCAGCCCTGGTAAGGAACTGGGTTGAGTGGGGACAGAAGAGAAGCCCTCCCACCGTTGTCCATCCTCCTGGGGACAGGGAGGCAGCAGTGAGAGAAGTGGACACTCCCACAGCCATGGTGGGTGGATGGCACCCCCTCATTGAGGTCAGCTAAGTCACAAACACATGCCCTGAGGCCCATCGATTCCACCTTCAGGACTATTCTACAGAAACAGCTCATTTGTTCAAAAGGACATGCTCTTGTAACTTGTTTATAACAGAGAAATGAATGGATGGGATTCAGCAGAGCTGGGCACCTGGATCATGGTGGCTTATCCCTGGGGAAGCTCCAGGCCCCTCTTCAGTGTGCTGATAAGGAAGAGCCCCCAAGGCAAAATGGTCAAGTGATGCTGACATTTTCGTAAATAAAAAGGAAAACAATCGAGGTAAAAGCTCGTGTATGCACAGATTAGACTGGAAACAATTGTACGTCAAGCATACAATAACTAAGCAAAAAAAAAAAAAAAGCAACACCCAAAACCCGAGACAAATGAGCAGATAAATGTACGTTGAGGGGGGCAAGAAGATGGGGCTTCTCTCTCGACTTTGACCTTGCTGATGGGATCCTGGGGAGGTCAGTTCCTCTCTGTGTCCTGAGTTTCCTATGTGCTCCCAGAAGTCAGAAAACATTGGTGCTGTGAAGTGAGGTCTGAATACATGTGTATGAGTTTGCGGGGGGTGGGGGGTGCTGGGGGCTTTCCTCCTCACCACCTCCTGTAACCTCCTCTTGCTGACATTGCAGCCCACGCCCAAGGCCGTGGGCTGCTCCTAGCGTGGCATTCCTTCAGAGTTCAGATTTCATCTGGCCCTTTTCCTGAGCTCCCTCCTTCCCTCCAGAATCCATCGGGGCCTCTCCACCCTTCGTTCCTGGAAGCAGCGCCCGCCAGTTTCCCAGGAGGTCTCCATCTTTCAAGGGCTTCTTCGGCCACGTCTTCTCAGGACAATCCAAGGCCAACCATGGGACGTCCTCTCACTCACCCTGAACCCATCCTGGTTTCCCCCAGGTCCAGGACCGGGTGGAGGGGGGCTTGGTCCAGGAAGCCCTCCCCACGCTCAGCCTCAGTGCTCAGGTCTTCCCCCTCCAACCCTCAACCCCTACCCCGCACCCAGGGCCCTGTACACGTGGCCTCTGAGGCTCCCACCAGTCCTGACAGCTTTCTTCGATCTCAGCCCTCTGGCAATCAGGGGGTCAACTGCAGCTGGGCCACGTGAAACCAACTCAGGCCACAAACGCGTTCCAGTGCCACGCTGGTTGCCCCCTCCCCAGGCATGGCTCAGCCACTGACACAGGCGTCACCCTATGTCTTGGAGCCATCATGGCTTCGAGAAACTGGAGTCAGCAGGAGATTAATTAATCAAAACCTGAACACATCTGCTGTTAATTAATTCTACGCCAAGGGTTAACTCTTCCCTGTCTGGGCCTCTCCATCCCTTTGGCCGGAAGAGGGAAATAAAGGTGGGGAGTGGGTACCCCTCTTCCTTCCTTCCTTCAAGGGGAGACGAGAAACAAGGGCGGGGGGCCCAGAAGCCAGGAAAGCCCTATTCATTTGGGAGGGTTGGGGGAGGGCTGTGAGAGTGTTTGCTTTTGAGAGTCCTGGTCCACGGCTGTTACTCATGAGTCCTGAGGAAATCTGAGATGGACATACATCTTTATTTACAGCAACAAATAGAACAGACCCACCCTCCATTCCCTCCCTCTCCCCTTCCAGTCTTTTCTATACC
>SJXQ01008143.1:167795-186486 GCA_006408695.1 Aepyceros melampus
AGCCGCGTCTGGGCTCCCCACCACGAGGGCCGGTGAGCAATTAGGGAGGCGGCGGCGGCGCCAGGCCAGTTCTCCCTGTTCCGCCTTCCAAGCCCAGGCTTGAAGCTGGGGCTGGGACGCGGGGGCCGAGCTAGGGACCCAGGGCCTCTTCTCGGCGTTCCCTAGGCTCCCCCGCCCCCCGCAGTCGCTACTTAGGATGCTCAAAGGTCCTCGTGGCGCCGTCGCAGCCAGGACCACTGTGGCCCCCAGGGCTCTCGCCACCAAGAGGCAGCGTCCCCGCGATGAGCCCAGGGGCCTCCGGCCGGAAGTGGGGGCTCCCCGGGTGGGGAGGAAAGGGTCCCACTCCCGGGGCTGGGCTGCCTGCTGCGGAGCCTGGCCTGGAGCCCCGGGAGCCAGCCGGGATAAGGCTGCTGTCTGGAAGTTCTGGGGAGCGGGGCGGATTCCCCTTTCCTGGCAATGGCTGAGTCACCGGGACGCACCCGCGGGCTTGGCGACTGCAGCATTCTTACCGGTTTACCTGGGCCCCGGGGCTTGGCCTCATCCTCCTCCAAGATTGGAAGTGGAAGGACCTAAGCGGGGTGGGGGGTGGACATTGTCTGCAGGGCAGCCTCCACTGTCTCTCTCCTATCCTGCGTGTGCGGCCCCTGCCTAAGCGCAGACCCAGTCCGGCACCATTAACCACCCTCCACCCCTCTTCTCAGTCTCTATCCCCAGCCCCTAAACTCTGGATCCGCCCAGTCTCCCAGCCTTTCTGTCTGAAATCACCTGCTTGGGATCAGAAGTCCCCTGACTCTGGCCCAGCACCAAGTAATATGTCTGGTTTGTTGGAAATGTAAAAACAGGGTTTAGATTTAATCCCACATGCTGATTATACAGGTGTGCTCCGTGTGTGAAAATTCAGCAAGCTGAACATTTATAGTGCAGGTGCTTTTTTTTTTTAATATGAGTATTATACTTGAATAAAAAGTTGGGAAAACAAAAACACAAACAGCCACTAATTAAAATCAGCATTCCAGGACAAAACACAGTATGGCGTGATGACCAGGTGGTGGGCTTTGGCATGGGATTCCAGTTCTAGTCTTCAATTCCACCATCTACCTGTTTTCCTGGGAAGTCCCTCTACCTCTCTGAGCCTCAGGAGGAATGCACATTGGGAACCTCCATGTGAACCTTAATAGTTTCAGTGCTATCCAGGATCAGGACTAGGATGAGGTAACTGGGAGACTCTGCCGGGGTACTAAATTTGGGAAGGTGCCAATATAAAAAACATTGTAATTCGATATTAAAAAGCAAATCAGCAAATTACAGCCCTGCCAGCCAGCTGCCTATTTTTATAAATAAAGTTTTATTGGAACCAGGGCTGAGATTAAAGTGAAACGAGTGAGATGGGATTGTGAAATTCAGGTTTAGATCCTGTCTTCATTTAAAATGTTGGCATTTTGTTCATTAGAGATTTTTTGCATTCATTTCAATTTTTAGATATATTGCAGGAAAATATTGTTTTATGTTAATTACTGAGGGTTTTTGTTTGCTGCTCCCTTAAAGTTTCACGCCTGAGCCTCACTCACTCTAGGCCTCACCCTTGTCCTTGGCCTATTACTATCTCTTCCCGAAGGACCTGACTAGGACCCCAGAGTAAATGAGTAGAGGCTGAAGATGGTTCCACCACCTCCAGCCCCCACCCACAACACCAAGTGGGCTCTGCAGACAAGCCCAGACCTAGCTTTCCTGGGGCCCAATAATCAGTTCAGAGTCAAATGCAAAGTGCTCACAATGGCCTTCAGGCTCCCAGAGTTGGGCTCTACTCGTCTTCACTTTCATCTCCCCTCACTCATTTCTTTCCAGCCTTGCAGCTTCCTGAGTTTGTTTTTTTAGCTTGTCTCGTGTGTTTGCTCAGGGCCTTTGCACTTGCTCTCCCTTCTGCCCAGAATGTGCTTCCCCTAGCTATTCACTGCCCGCTTCTTTGTCTTCCCTACTTAGGTCTTCTCAGAGAGGCCATCCCAGACCCCTTGCTCTCTGTCCCCTGCCACCACTTTATTACTCTTCATGAACATTTCACCTCTTTTCCTATTTATGTACTTGTTTGTTGACTAGTAGAATGTAAGCTCCAGGGGAGAGGGGACTTTGCTCTGTCTCCTAGGGTACTCCCTAGAACTGGGTCTGACACAAGTAGCTCAATATATATTTCCAGTTTTGCAGATGGGAAAACAAGGGGCCAGAGAGGGAAAGGGGCTAATGCAAGCCACACAGTGAGCTGGTGGTAAAAGATTACCAAGCACCAGGTTTCCTGACTCCCAGCTCAGTGCTCTCTCCTGCCTCCCGGGGCTTTTCCTCACCCCTTACCCCCACAGCCCTCCAGACAGCGAAGGGTGACAGTCGCCCTGCACGGCTCTCCTGTCGGCTCCCTTCCGCACAGTGTGATTACAGAGCCTGGCCTGGCTCCAGGCCCTAGCGTCCACCCCTACCCAGTGTCCCGCAGGCGTGCACAGCTCTTCCCGGCTTCCTGTCGCTGGCACAGGACCAGTCGGTGGCTGGGTTGGGTTCCGCAGCTGGACCACAGCTGTGGTCTCCGTGCCCTGGAGAGTGGGGGACGGGCCACTGTGGCGCAACCTCCCTGCAGAGGACTTGCGTCCAAGGGGGAGTGCTTGTGTGTCGTCGGGGGAGGGGCTGGATAGGAAGTGAGTGCCCTGCCAGGATTGCTGTCCTGATAAGCAGAGTTGAGGATGGGGCTCACCGCCCCCACACACACTTTCTGGAAGACATGGCATGTGGAAGTGGCAGGGAGCTCTGGGTCCCAGGCCTGCTTCTCTTCCTCTCTATATTCTTGGTGATCAGAAGACAGTGGTTCGGTATACATGAGCTGGGTATATTCTGTGTGCCAGCACCTTGCTAGACGGTTCTAGACTTGTTGCTTCCCTCAATACCCACACAGTCTGGACAGCTATTATCCCCATTTTACAGATGAGGAAACCGAGGCACAGTGAAGTGAAGTGACTTGCCCATGGCCACACAACTAGTATGGAGTGGAGCTGGGACTTGTACCACATTTCTTTTTTTACTTTTTCACCATGCCACGTGATATGTGGGATCTTAGTTGCCCAACCAGGGATTGAACTGCTGCCCCCTATATTGGAAGCATGGAGTCTTAATCACTGGAGCACCAGGGAAGTTCCTTGAACCATATTTCTGAAGCCCAGTGCAGTGATCATTCTGGTCCCTGACAGGGCCTTTACCACAGAGGGAGAACTGTGATTTTCTCTGAAGGTGTCCCCCACCTCCAAGCTGGCTACCAGAGATGGAGGCGTGGCCCTGCTCCCCTCCTCCACTGGTAATTGACAGCCTAGAAAGAGTGAGGCTTGGTTTAATGTCCTGGAGACCCAATGTGCACCTTGGCGCAGTCTCTTCTACCTAGCTCTGTGATTTGGGAAAAGTCATTTGAATTATTTGAGCTTACAGTTCTGTTGTGTGAACCCGAGAGGACTGTTGCCAGCCCACAACTGGGGATAAATTAAGTGACCTCCTGGTACAACATCACAGGCTTCAGTAAGTGGTAGTTCCTTGGTTCTGTGCTCCTGGACATTCATCCCCCAAACGAGGGGAGCCTCACAGGGCACATACATGTCCATTGCTCTGAGCTTTATTTCATGAGTCTTGTTTCAAACCCTTATATGGTGCTTACTATGCGACAGGCACAGATCACAGCACTTTGCGTGAATTAACCAGTTAATAGTCACAACATTAAATGTCAATTTATATTAAATACCAGTATTTCCCTCATTTCACAGGTGAAGAGACAGAAGCACAGCGAGCTTAAGTAACTTGCCTGAGCCCCACAGCCTTCCCTTCAGCTCCATCTTCCCTGGGGGAGTGGGAGGGGCCTCAGGTCATCACTGAGCCTCCCGTCATTGTTCGGTCGCCAAGTCATGTCTGACTCTTTGTGACACCATGGACTGCAGCATGCCAGGCTTTCCTGTCCACTCTCTCCTGGAGCTTGCTCAAATTCATGTCCACTGAGCTGGTGAGGCTGTTTAACCATCTCATCCTCTGCCACTCCCTTCTCCTTTTGCTTTCAATCTTTCCCAGCCTCAGGATCTTTTCCAATGAGTCAGCTCTTTGCATCAGGTGGCCACTGGAGCTTCAGCTTCAGCATCAGTCCTTCCAATGAATATTCAGGGTTGATTTCCTTTAGGACTGACTCTTCTTGCAGTCCAAGAGTCTTCTCCAGCACCAGAGGGACTTAGGTTATCACTGATCCTCTACTCCTGGATAAATCTTCTTCATTCCCCTGGTAAGTTAATTAACTCGGAGCTGCTGTTCAGTTCAGTTCAGTCGCTCAGTCATGTCTGACTCTTTGTGACCCCATGGACTGCAGCACACCAGGCCTCCCTGTTCATCAATAACTCCCAGAATAAGCTGCTGTTAATCATGTATAAATGTCTTCACGCACAGGCCTCCAAACTTTTTTCTTAGTAATTCAACTTTATAACACTTTTAAGTAAACCTGTTAAAATTTTCTGGACAGTGCCAGCATTTGGATTAAAATTTTAAAAAACCTATTTTTTAGAGCAGATTTCACAGCAAAATTGAGTGGAAGTATAGTGAGTTCCTGTATATCTCACTAGGCTGTATATTGGCACCCTATTTATTTAACCTCTATGGACATCGTGTGAAATGCCTGGCTGAATGAATCACAAGATGGAATCAAGATTGCTGAGAGAAATGTCAACAACCTCAGATATGCAAATGAACCACTCGAATGGAAGAAATTGAAAAAAGGAGCTAAAGAACCTCTTGATGAAGGTGAAGGAGAGTGAAAAAGCTGGCTTAAAAGTTAACATTCAAAAAACTAAGATCATGGCATCCAGTCCCACCACTTCATATTAAATAGAAGGGAGAAGAGTGGAAGCAGTGACAGATTTTATTTTCTTGGGCTCCAAAATCACTGTGGACAGTGACTGCAGCAATGATGTTAAAAGATGCTTGCTCCTTGGAAGGAAAGCTGTGACAAACCTAGACAGTGTGTTAAAGAGCAGAGACATCAAACGGTCTGTAGAGTCAAAGCTATGGTTTTTCCAGTAGTCATGTATGGATGTGAGAATTGGACCATAAAAAAGCTGAGCATCAAAGAATTGATGCTTGCAAATTGTGGTCCTAGAGAAGACTCTTCAGAGTCCCTTGGACAGCAAGGAGTTCAAACCAGTCAGTCCTAAAGGAAATCAACTCTGTTCACTGGAAGTACTGATGCCAAAGCTGAAGTTCCAATACTTTGGCCACCTGATTCGAAGAGCCGACTCACTGGGAAAAATCCTGATGCTGGGAAAGATTGAAGGCAACAGGGGAAGGGGGCGGGCAGCAGAGGATGAGATGGTTAGACAGCATCACCGACTCAATGGACACGAGTTTGAGCAAACTCCAGGAGATAGCAAAGGACAGGGAAGCCTGGTGTGCTGGGAAGCCTGGTGTGCTGCAGTCCATGAGGTCGCAAAGAGTCAAACGTGACTGAGGGACTGAATGACAGCAACAACATATATTCTCTAGTCCCACTACATGCACAGCCTCCCCCACTGTGCACGACCCACGCCAGATGCTACATTTTTTACAGCTGATGAATCTACATCGTCACACCATTATTACTCAAAGCTCATGGTTAACATCAGGGTTCATCCTTGGCATTGTACATTCTGTGGGTTTTGAGAAACATAAGGACATGTATCTACCACTGTAGTATCATACAGAGTATTTTCACTTCCCTTAAAATCCTCTGAGCTCACTTGTTCATGCTTCCCTCCCCTAACCCCTGACAACCACTGATCATTTAACTATCTCCATAATTTTACCTTTTCCAGAATGTCGTGTAGTTGGAATCATACATTATGTAGCCTTTCTGATTGGCTTCTTTCATTTAATAATATATACTTAATGTTCTTCCAGGTCTTTTCATGGCTCGATAGCCCATTTCTTTTTATCACTGAATAATGTTTCATTGTCTGAATATACCATAGTTTCTTTACCCATTTTTTTTTTAAACTGAAGAGCATCTTGGTTTCTTGGAAGTTTTGGCAATTTTGAATAAAGCTGCTATAAACATCTTTGTGCAGGTTTCTTTGTGGACATAAGTTTCCAGCTCATTTGGGTAAATTCCTAGCAGCATGAGGAATTCCTAGCAGTAAGAGAATGTTTGATTTTCCAAGAAACCTCCAAACTATCTTTCAAGGCGGCTGTACCATTTTGCAATCCTATCAGCAAGGAGAGTTCCCTGTGCTCTACATCCTTAGCAGCGTTTGGAGTTGTTAGTGTTTTGCAGTCTCGTTATTCTGATATGTATGTAGTGGTATCTCATTGTTGCTTTAAATTGCATTTCCCTCATGCAGAGTACATCATGAAAAACGCTGGACTGGAAGAAGCCCAAGCTGGAATCAAGATTACCGGGAGAAATATCAATAACCTCAGATATGCTGATGACACCACCCTTAGGGCAGAAAGTGAAGAAGAACTAAAGAGCCTCTTGATGAAAATGAAAGAGGAGAGTGAAAAAGTTGGCTTAAAGCTCAACATTCAGAAAACGAAGATTACGGCATCCAGTCCCATCTCTTCATGGGAAATAGATGGGGAAACAGTGGAAACAGTGTCAGACTTTATTTTTTGGGCTCCAAAATCACTGCAGATGGTGACTGCAGCCATGAAATTAAAAGATACTTACTCCTTGGAAGGAAAGCTATGACCAACCTAGATAGCATATTCAAAAGCAGAGACATTACTTTGCCAACTAAGGTCCGTCTAGTCAAGGCTATGGTTTTTCCAGTAGTCATGTATGGATGTGAGAGTTGGGCTGTAAAGAAAGCTGAGTGCCGAAGAATTGATGCTTTTGAACTGTGGTATTGGAGAAGACTCTTGAGAGTCCCTTGGACTGCAAGGAGATCCAACCAGTCCATTCTGAAGGAGATCAGCCCAGGGATTTCTTTGGAAGGAATGATGCTAAAGCTGAAACTCCAGTACTTTGGCCACCTCATGCAAAGAGTTGACTCATTGGAAAAACTCTGATGCTGGGAGGGATTTGAGACATTACTTTGCCAACTAAGGTCCGTCTAGTCAAGGCTATGGTTTTTCCAGTAGTCATGTATGGATGTGAGAGTTGGGCTGTAAAGAAAGCTGAGTGCCGAAGAATTGATGCTTTTGAACTGTGGTATTGGAGAAGACTCTTGAGAGTCCCTTGGACTGCAAGGAGATCCAACCAGTCCATTCTGAAGGAGATCAGCCCAGGGATTTCTTTGGAAGGAATGATGCTAAAGCTGAAACTCCAGTACTTTGGCCACCTCATGCAAAGAGTTGACTCATTGGAAAAACTCTGATGCTGGGAGGGATTGGGGACAGGAGGAGAAGGGGGCGACAGAGGATGAGATGGCTGGATGGCTCACTGACTCATTGGACATGAGTCTGAGTGAACTCCGGGAGTGGGTGCTGGACAGGGAGGCCTGGCGTGCTGCGATTCATGGGATCGCAAAGAGTCGGACATGACTGAGCAACTGAACTGAACTGAACTGAATGACATATGAGGTTGAGAATCTTTTCATATGCTTGTTTGTATCTGTATGTCATCTTCAGTGTCTGTTCAGATCTTTTGTTCATTTTTAAATTCGGTGGTACCTTTTTTTAATTGTTTAATTCTTTTGAGTCTTTTATCCGTTATGTGTTTTGCAAATATTTTCTCCTAGTTTATGGCTTGTCAATTCTTTCTCTTGAAAGTGTTTTTCACAGAGCAAAAGTTTTAAATTTTAAGTCCACTTCATCAGTTATTTCTTTCACCTGTTGTGCCTTTTGTGTTATATCTAAAGAGTCATGGCCCATCTTGAGGCCCTCTAATTTTCTCTTAAGCAATCTTCTGGGGGCTAATAGTTGTGTGGTTACATTCAGGCCTGTGAGCCATATTCTGAGTTAATTTTGGTGAGGACTGTAAGGTCCGTGTCTAGATTCTCTTTATTTTATCCTTTGTATGTGGATGTCCAATTGTTCCAACATCATTTGTGGAAAAGAGTGTCTTCACTGTTTTGTGCTGCTCTTTTGTCAAAGATCAGTTGACTGACAAAAATCAGTCTGTGTTTATATGAGTCTATTTCTGGGATCTCGATTTTGTTTCAATAATCTATTTGTCTATTCTTTTGCCAATACCACACTGTTTTGATTACTGTAGCTTTAGAGTGAATCTTGTAGGGCTTCATAGAACCGTTCAACTTTAGCTTCTTCAGCATTACTGGTTGGGGCATAGGCTTGGATCACCGTGATATTGAATGGTTTGCCTTGGAAATGAACAGAGATCATTCTCTCATTTTTGAGATTGCATCCAAGTACTGCATTTTGGATTCTTTTGCTGACCATGATGGCTACTCCATTTCTTCTAAGGGATTCCTGCCCACAGTAGTAGATATAATGGTCATCTTTGCTATGACCAGTGCGTTCTCCTGGCAAAACTCTATAGTCTTTGTCCTGCTTCATTCCGCATTCCAAGGCCAAATTTGCCTGTTACTCCAGGTGGTTTTTGACTTCGCATTCCAGTCCCCTCTAATGAAAAGGACATATTTTTTGGGTGTTAATTCTAAAAGGTCTTGTAGGTCTTCATAGAACCGTTCAACTTCAGCTTCTTCAGCATTACTGGTTGGGGCATAGACTTGGATTACTATGATATTGAATGGTTTGCCTTGGAAACGAACAGAGATCATTCTGTCATTTTTGAGATTGCATCCAGGTACTGCATTTCGGACTCTTTTGTTGACCATGATGGCTACTCCATTTCTTCTAAGGGATTCCTGCCCACAGTAGTAGATATAATGGTCATCTGAGTTAAATTCACCCATTCCAGTCCATTTTAGTTCGCTGATTCCTAGAATGTCGACGTTCACTCTTGCCATCTCCTGTTTGTCTACTTCCAATTTGCCTTGATTCATGGACCTGACATTCCAGGTTCCTATGCAATATTGCTCTTTATAGCATCAGACCTTGCTTCTATCACCGGTCACATCCACAGCTGGGTATTGTTTTTGCTTTGGCTCCATCCCTTCATTCTTTCTGGAGTTATTTCTCCACTGATCTCCAGGAGCATACTGGGCACCTACCGATCTGGAGTTCCTCTTTCAGTATCCTATCATTTTGCCTTTTCATATTGCTCATGGGGTTCTCAAGGCAAGAATACCGAAGTGGTTTGCCACTTTGTAAACCATACTGAAGTGGTTTACAAAGACATAGGTTGAAAAAAAGTTAGAAAAAGATACATTATGTAAAGCAAAGACTAGTATGAGTATATTAATTTCAGGCAAAAAAGACTTTAGTCAAAAAGTATTACTAGATGCACAGTGCTTAAAAAGATTAATAAAATTAATCTCTCTGCTTAGACTAATGCAGTGGAAGCATGGAGTCGTAACCACTGGGCCACCAGGGAAGTTCCTAACTTTAACTAATTGAACACTGCAACTAACAACTTCAGAACATATTCTTTTCAAGTTATTGTTGTTGCTCAGTTGCTCCGTTATGATCAGCTCTTTGCAACCCCATGGACTGCAGCACATCAGGCTTCCCTGTCCTTTACTATCTCCCAGAGTTTGCTCAGCCTCATGTCCACTGAGTTGATGATGGTATCCAACCATCTCATTCTCTTTTCAAGTATATATGAAACATTTACTAAATACTACCACATATTGGGCAATAAAGTGAAGAGATGATATTACAGATCCAGCAAACATTAAAAGAAAATGAGTCTGCTATGAATTATTTTGTGCCATAAATATGACAATTTAGAAAGCATTTTAAAATATGGAGTGATAGGATCAGACTTTCATTTCAGAGAGATTACCCTGGCTTCAGTGTGGAGAACGGACTAGACTGAGGGCAAGACCAGAGGCACTGAAGATGTTCGACGCCTACTGCAACAGTCTTAGCAAAGACAAGGATGACTTAGATAAGGAAGTGGTGGTAGGAAGACTGAGAAGGGATCCAGTGAAAGTGCGTAAGAAAGGAAAGCCGAGGGTCAGTAATCATGAGACACTGCAAAACACTGACTCAGTAAATATTTACCGAGTGCCAGACGCTGTTTGCAGTAGTCAGCAAGACTACCTGCCTTAGTGACACAGCTTATCTCTGACGGGTATCAGAGCTGGACGTTGTACCTATGTGTCTTAAATCCAGATCCAAGCCTAGTATGCTTTCCACCAGAAACCCCAGCCCAGGCCGACCCTGTGTCATATGACTCGCTTGGTCTGTTACCTCTGATGCCATTATAACTATCCCTCTGTCTGCTCTTTGAGCTACCACAGTGGCCAGATTCTTCCAGGCAGCACTTATTGATTTAAAAACTTTATAAGAATAAGCTGAACCCTCATACATTTCCTTGGTTTGGCTCAAAGTTTCATTCTCTAGGAGATGGCTATTCCAAAAATCAATATGCTTTCTTTTTAAAACGGAGCCAGGATCTTTGTCACAGTGGCATTTGCAATCTGCTGGGCATTAACATCTACTTCCTGGGGTAGGCAAGCCCAGGTTTGGTGAAAATAGCTTCCTCCAGCCACTTCAATCACCTTGGTCAAAAGCAGAGGATGTGGGAAGCCTGGCACCCTGAACTCATCTGGTTTGCTTTTAGTTTCTCCCCTAACTATAGAACTGTAGAATGTTGGAGCTGGAAGAAATTGCAGAAACCATTTAACCCCACCCACACATTTGAGAGAGGAAGAGATTCAAGCTCAGAGAAGTGGAGTGACTTGCAAAGTCCACAGCTTCTTCTCCCCGGGCCCAGGACCGGCATTCCTGTCTTTTGAGTGCTCTTTCTTCCAACACCACACATCTGTGCCATAGCATTGAGAACAAGGGATCTATGATTACTTAGTTTATATTTTGGGGAAATAACACTTGACTTATTGCTCCAAAGGACCATTTCTAATTCAAATCCCTTTCTTTGTTCACCTCCAGCGTTGGTTCCTCATCCTTCTCTCTGGCTGAAGGGAGGCCAGAACCTATGCAGGCAAAGCAGGAGCAGGTACAGTTCCAGATGTTGCCAAGGACCCAGGGAAGGGCCTTCTTCTCACTTGCTTTAGGTATCCAGTACACAAGGAGAGCTAAGGCCCATGTTGCAAATAAACCAGGAAGGAAAATGCGATGACTTCAACTGACACTGAATCGCAAATAACTGACATCGGACCCCTTCCTAAAGCACTTTTTGATAGTCAGGCTGGAAGACGATGCAAAAGGACCCTAGCATCCTTAAAAAGGATGGAGAGAAGTTCTAGAAGAAAGGAAAAGGTGTTTGCGTGTGTGCATGCACACGCATGTGTGATGAGGGTGGAGCTCGAAGGTTTCAAAGATGAGCTTTGTCTAAAATGATAACTCTGCATCACAGCCTGGTCCTGCCTTGACCCTATCTGCCCATCTGAGGCACTGGCATCCTCATCCTAGGCCTGCATGTCCAAGCACTTCCATCCCAGGAGCTAGCAACACAGAATTGGGGGAGCAGAATGTCTTCAAGCCAGTGAGCACCTAGCCAGCTGTGCCCTAGAGACAATCCCCAGACTAATGGCAACTAAGCCTCGTGATGGGTTCCTTGTTACAGGAATTGCCATGAAAAATTTCTGTGCAAGGACTTTCAGTATGACAGAGTACATGTCAGAACTCTGTATGATGTTGCAGTGATGAATATATGTCATCATACATTTATCCGAACCCACAAATGTGCACCACCAACAGTGAGCCATATACCATAGGCTTCAGGTGACTACGACGGGTCAGTGTAGGTTCATCATAAACGGACCACTCAGGTGGAGGATGTTGATAATGGAGAAAGCTGTAGGAAAATCAAGAAAGCTCTGTGTATGGAAATCTCCATACCTTCCACTTAGTTTTGCTGAAAACCTAAAACTGCTCTAAAAAAGAATCTATTAAAATAAAAAAAGAGAGGTTTCCCTGGTGGCTCAGATGGTAAAGAATCCACCTGCAATGCAGGAGACCCAGGTTCGATCCCTGGGTCGGGAAGAGCCCCTGGAGAAGAAAATGGCAACCCACTCCAGGATTCTTGCCTGGATAATCCCATGGGCAGAGGACCCTGGCGGGCTACAGTCCATGGATTCTCAGTTCATGGTGCCTGGTGGGTTGGCTGCGAATTCCTACAGGGCGTACAAAGTGGAGGGGGCAGGTGGAGTGAACGAGGCTCAGATGGGAACCGGGGACTCTGCCATCTCTGCCTCTCGTTGTGTGGTCTTGACCTCCACTTCCATGACTGTAAAATGAGGAGGACAAGTTTGGGGGTTCACAGCTGCATTCTGATTTTACGGTCTTCATTAAAGATACTTCTTTCAGATTCTGTCTTCTTCAAAGAACTGTGCCTTGGAATTAAAGAAAGAAAGAAAAAAAGCTTCCCTTTTTCTCAGCTGAGACCCTCAGGGCTCCATCTGTTTGGTTGGCCACCTCCAGAAATACTGCCACGATCCAGCTAAGGTCTTGTCTTCATCTGAGGAGGCCTCGGTGCTCTGGGTTCTGCTCAGAGTATGTGCTGGGGCTGCTCGTGGGGGCATAGAATCTCTTCTCTCTCGCACAGCAAGCTGGTCTCTCACCAGGAGGATAGTGATCTTCAGCCGTGAGCCTGAGACCAGGATCCTGACAGCAGTGTGTGGTGTTGACATTCAGGCCAGCTCATTTCTCCTGGGTCTGTTTGGTTCTTCTTCCTCCCTTCCCTTCTCAGAGCCCTACCCAGGATGCCATCCCTGAGCCAGCAGGAGCTTCAGAAATGTGGTTATCTTTCTTTTGCAGCTCCCAGTGGATGCTGAGTCCACCCAAAGCAGAATGTTCTTTTAACATCAGCTGGCAGTCCAGGGTCTCTCAATTTAGGACTCGAGCTTACACTCCAGCCCCTGGTCAGGGACGCCTGCTGGGTTGGGACTTCAGAACCTCATGTCTCTACTCCCTTTAAATTCAGCTAAGTGCTTGTGAGTCTCACCTACCACGCCTGTTTGGTAGCAGCAGGAGCTAAAGCCCTCTGGCAGCTCCTAAGCCTTTCATCAGTGAAAGCATTGGATAGACTCAAGCATGTACATTTTCAAGGTTTTCCTTGTGTTTATTTAGCAAACTACCACCCACCAGCCCTCCGTTCCGGACTGCAGGCATGCCTGGATGTCTGTACTCTGACGAGCTGCAAGCTGCCTTGCTGCACGGAAAAGCCCTTCTATTTAGTACCCCTTGTAATGGGAGTAACTTATTTCCCTGGGTCTCTTTCCATTCAACCTACCACTGACAACTTTCCTTCCCTCCGAAGTGTTTTTATACCTTCTCCTCCTTGGAGTTCAGTAACCTCCACACTGAAGCCTTTCTGCCCAAATCACACATCTGTGGGCTGGTCCTGGGATGTAAGAGATGAGTGATCAAGATTCGAGGAGTTCAGAGCAGACCCAAGTGTTACAAGTCCCCTGCTCTCCTGACACACACACTGCTCCCCTCCTCCTGGGTTAGCCTGACAGTGGCCTTGGCAAGGTGCACCCTAGACCAGTGAGCTTTCGGATGAAGGGCTATCCCAGTTCTTTGCTCTCCCCTCTGAGAGAATGTCCCACAGAAGCAGGAGCTGGGCTGAGGATAGGTTACACAATTTGGCCTCGGTCTTTTCTGGAAATCTGTTGGTGACTGGTTGCTGGAAAGGATCTAATGACAAGGAAAAAATCAGTTGAATCCACAGTTGAGGGCTGTGGTTTGCCGTGCACATGAAATGAGAAGAGAGTTTCCACAGCAAGGAAGGACTTCCCTTCCAGGGGCTGGCGAGGCCCTGGCCTACTCCCAGTACCTGCCCTGTGCTGGGCAGCAGCGGAGGCCTGGGCCTTGCTGAGAGTGCTAGGCGCTCGGTGGTCCAGCCCTGGGCCCGGATGACTCATTGGAGAAGGGGCCCAGGATTTCCATTTGGTCACTTTCTTCCCTAGTCTATTCCATGCCATGGGAAAGACAAAGCCTATGGCAAAAGGTTCAGGAGATGGAAACCCATTCGGAAAGGAGCTCATGGGTGTGTGTATGTGTGCGTGTGTGTGTGTGTCGTATGTGTGCCTGTTGGGGGATACTTGTAACATTGATGGCTTTTATTTCAGGACAATGGAATGCAGCAAAAACATTCTCTTTACTCTCTTATTGCTCATACACGGACACACCCATGAATGCTCACTCTACATACATTCCCTGCAAAGAAAACTGTTATTCCTGCTGCGTGTCCATCCAATGGGGTCTTCCAGCGTGCTAAGTCAATATCTTAATTTTTTTTTAAGATCCAGGAAAAGGCTCAGATGTCCCCTAGGGAGTGTGAGAGGATGCAGAGGAGCTGGCAGCAGCTTCCTCCCCTCTGTGTCTGCTCCCTCAAAGGCCTCCAAGGAGCCATGAAAGAGAAGAGCATGCGGCTGCCTGGGGAGCTCAGAGCGGGATGCAGGGTTCATACCGGGGTCAGGGCCAGTGAGCTGAGCAGCTGAAGCTCTACCCGGGAGGAGAGGCCGAGTCCAGAGCTGAGGGTCAAGGTGAAAAGGTGGCTGGGAGAGGGACAGCTGTGGCTGGTTTACTTCTCTGGACAAAGTCCTGCAGGCGGGGTTGGGGGGCGGGGTGTGTCTCAGAAACGGTTGCCTGCATTGCTGTCATCCACTTTCCCCCTCCACTCGGCATTCCGAATCTCTCCACCCTTAGAGTGCAACAATGTGGCTGCCTGGAAATCAATCATTTCCAACTTCCTGCAAATTTAAGGCGATGTGTTCTCCCTCTCAGGGTCATTTGCATTGTAAGCCTTGGCCCTAGTTGGAAAATAAAAGTCATTTCATCTTATAAAGGACTGACACCCACCAACCCACTGACGGGAGAGAAATTTTAGGGAGAGGAACAATTTCTGGACTTTGGGACTTCAGTCCTTTCCGACACCAGCCCTGCTCTGGAGAATAGGAGCCTGCTGCCAAGGTCTGATCTATCAAGCTGGAACCCTCTCCTCCACTTGCCTTCAAGAGCACCTGAAATTTTCACTATTTGTCTCTTAGTGTTAAAGCATTTCTCTGCAAAGCTATGTTTCCTCCACTGTTGCCTAGGACAGGGATATTACAGCGACGGGAGAAAGGGCAATCATGTGCATTTCCAGATCATAGTGACATCTCAGACACAGGACACAGAACAGCTCATTCTGATGCCCAAAAGGGAAGAGAAGCACAATGCAGTATTAATAAAAACAAGCCTACATTCAAAGTCAGGAGAAATTCAAACAAATAAATTAATTTAAAAAAGAAAAAGGAAATAAAGTCAGGAGACCTGAGTCCACTGATAACTATGTTAGGGGAAACACTGATTGAGACTGCCTACCCTGGTCAGGCACCATAGTAACTATCTGCATGAATTATTTTATGGCAGGAAGCCCTGGTAAGGAATACAGAACTAACAAGCCACCCCCAGCTGGAATAAGTTGGGAAAAGTCAAAAGGAGATTACCTCCCAGAATCCACCTCACTGGAATCCATCCTGGCTGAGCAATGCATGAGCCACCAGGAAAGACCCTGAGTCAAAGGGATTGGCCAGAGACAGGCTAGAAACTGACCCCATCACCATAGAACCCACGGCTGTGAGCCACGTGTCCAACAGCTCTTCCGGGTTCCTCACCTCCTGGTCTCGTCCCCAAGGGCGCCCCTTCCCAACAAAATCTCTCGCTTTGTCAGCATGTGGGTCTCCTCTGACAATTCGTTTCCCCGTGTAAGACAAGAGCCCCCTTTCAGGCTCTGGAAAGGCTTCCCTTTCCTGCAACAGTTATGTAGTCTTATATCCTCATCTGAAAAATGAAATGCAAGCTGTTTTTCATGTGATGGTTGTGAGAGTCAAAACAGAGAGTTGATGTGAAAGAACTTTTAAAGTTGTAAGTCCTATAAAAATGTAAGTTCTTGTAATATCTGAATCTGTGAGACATAACTCCTTCCTCTTGCTAATGGGTCCCTCCAAGGCACTGATGTGTAGAGTTGTCTCTTGTGATGTTGGAGGAGGGTGTTTGCTATGGCCAGTGTGCTCTCTTGGCCAAACAGAGGTTCCTAACATTGTACAAGAGGCAGTGATCAAGACCAGCCCCAAGAAGAAGAAATGCAAAAAGGCAAAATGGTTGTCTGAGGAGGCCTTACAAATAGCTGTGAAAAGAAGAGAAGCAAAAAGCAAAGGAGAAAAGGAAAGATATAAGCATCTGAATGCAGAGTTCCAAAGAATAGCAAGGAGAGATAAGAAAGACTTCCTCAGCGATCAATGCAAAGAAATAGAGGAAAACAACAGAATGGAAAAGACTAGAGATCTTTTCAAGAAAATTAGAATGCCAAGGGAATATTTCATGCAAAGATGGGCTCGATAAAGGACAGAAATGGTATGGACCTAACAGAAGCAAGAGATATTAAGAACAGGTGGCAGAATATACAGAAGAATGATACAAAAAAAAAAAAAGATCTAAATGACCTGGATAACCATGACAGTGTAATCACTTGCCTACAGCCAGACATCCTGGAATGTGAAGTCAAGTGGGCCTTAGGGAGGCATCACTACGAACAAAGCTAGTGGAGATGATGGAATTCCAGTTGAGCTATTCCAAATCCTGAAAGATGATGCTGTGAAAGTGCTGCACTCAATATGCCAGCAAATTTGGAAAACTAGCAGTGGCCACAGGACTGGAAAAGATCAGTTTTCAGTCGAATCACAAGAAGGGGCAATGCCAAAGAATGTGTAAACTACCGCACAATTGCACTCTCACACACTAGTACAGTAATGTGCAAAGTTCTCCAAGCCAGGCTTCAATAGTACATGAACTGTGAAATTCCAGATGTTCAAGCTGGTTTTAGAAAAGGCAGAGGAACCAGAGATCAAATTGCCAATATCCACTGGATCATAGAAAAAGCAAGAGAATTCCAGGAAAACATCTACTTCTGCTTCATTAATTACACCAAAGCTTTTGACTGTGTGGATGACAACAAACTGTGGAAAATTCTGAAAGAGATGGGAATCCCAGACCACTTGACCTGCCTCCTGAGAAACCTGTATGCAGGTCAGGAAGCAACAGTTAGAACTGGACATGGAACAACAGACTGGTTCCAAAATGGGAAAGGAGAATGTCAAGGCTGAATATTGTCGGGATAGAAGGCAAGAGAAGAAGGGGATGACAGAGGATGAGAGGGTTGGATGGCACCACTGAGTCAATGGACATAAGTTTGAGCAAACTCTAGGAGATGGTGAAGGACAGGGAAGCCTGGAATGCTGCAGTTCATTGAGTCCCAAAGAGTTGGACAGGACTGAGCGTCTGAACAATAACCAGGGCACTGGGCCTGCAATTCAGCTTTCTGCCACTAGAGGGACAGTGTTATCTATAGCCTCCAAAAACCAAGTATTGTACATTTCCTTCAGTTCAGTTGAGTTCAGTCACTGTCGTGTCTGACTCTTTGCGACCCCATGAATCACAGCATGCCAGGCCTCTCTGTCCATCACCAATTCCCAGAGTTCACTCAAACTCATGTCCATCAAGTCGGTGATGCCATCCAGGCATCTCATCCTCTGCCGTCCTTTTCTCCTCCTGCCCCCAATCCCTCCCAGCACCAGAGTCTTTTCCAGTGAGTCAACTTTTCACATGAGGTGGCCGAAGTATTGGAGTTTCAGCTTTAGCATCATTCCTTCCAAAGAACACCAGGGTTGATCTCCTTCAGAATGGACTGGTTGGATCTCCTTGCAGTCCAAGGGACTCTCAAGAGTCTTTTCCAACACCACAGTTCAAAAGCATCAATTCTTTGTCACTCAGCTTTCTTCACAGCCCAACTCTCACATCCATACATGACCACTGGAAAAACAACAGCCTTGACAAGATGGATTTTTGTTGGCAAAGTAATGTCTCTGCTTTTGAATATTCTATCTAGGTTGGTCATAACTTTCCTTCCAAGAAGTAAGCGTCTTTTAATATCATGGCTGAAATCACCATCTGCAGTGATTTTGGAGCCCAGAAAAATAAACTCTGACACTGTTTCCCCATCTATTTCCCATGAAGTGACGGGACCAGATGCCATGATCTTTGTTCTCTGAACACTGAGCTTTAAGCCAACTTTTTCACTCTCCTCTTTCACTTTCATCAAGAGACTTTTTAGATCCTCTTCACTTTCTGCCATAAGAGTGGTGTCATCTGCATATCTGAGGTTATTGACATTTCTCCCAGCAATCTTGATTCCAGCTTGTGCTTCTTCCAGCCCAGCATTTCTCATGATGTACTCTGCAGAGAAGTTAAATAAGCAAGGTGACAATATGCAGCCTTGACATACTCCTTTTCCTATTTGGAACCAGTCTGTTGTTCCATGTCCAGTTCTAACTGTTGCTTCCTGACCTGCATATAGGTTTCTCAAGAGGCAGGTCAAGTGGTCTAGTATTCCCATCTCTTCAGAATTTTCCATAGTTTATTGTGATCCACACAGCCAAAGGCTTTGGCATAGTCAATAAAGCAGAAATAGTTGTTTTTCTGAAACTCTCTTGCTTTTTCGGTGATCCAGTGGATGTTGGCAATTTGGTCTCTGGTTCCTCTGCCTTTTTAAAAACCAGTTTGAACATCTGGAAGTTCATGGTTCACGTATTGCTGAAGCTTGGGTTGGAGAATTTTGAGCATTAGTTTACTAGCATGTGAGATGAGTGCAATTGTGCGGCAGTTTGAGCATTCTTTGGCATTG
>SJXQ01008144.1:0-25307 GCA_006408695.1 Aepyceros melampus
TATAATCATTAGGAATATGTATTATTTACATATACATAAATAATATATGAATTTGAACAACTAGATTATATATATTTCACTAAATATTTCCAGATTGTTTTCAGGAACATACAGTAATTTTACACTATCACCATCAGTACTATAAATCCTCAATTAACAAAATCATTATTATGTTTCTAATTTTTGCTCTTCTGGTTGTACAGTGTTAACACTGCTGTAATTTGCAATTTCCATTTGAGTTTAACTTTGAAAATCTCTTTAATATATGTTATTCATTAAATTTGGCTTTTTATGAATTGTCTCTTTGTATGTTTGCACACATAAGTCGGTTTCCTGTTATTTTTTTTTTTGTTTCTGTTGTTATTGTTGACTTTCAAGAGTTCTCTCTTGGTAACTACATGATTAGGAATTACAAAATATTTTCTCTTGACCTGTCATCTCTCTGAGAGTTATGTCAATGGTGTCCTTTACTGAAAATAACATTTGAGTTTAACTTTGAAAATCTCTTTAATATATGTTATTCATTAAATTTGGCTTTTTATGAATTGTCTCTTTGTATGTTTGCACACATAAGTCGGTTTCCTGTTTTTTTTTGTTTGTTTGTTTCTGTTGTTATTGTTGACTTTCAAGAGTTCTCTCTTGGTAACTACATGATTAGGAATTACAAAATATTTTCTCTTGACCTGTCATCTCTCTGAGAGTTATGTCAATGGTGTCCTTTACTGAAAATACTTTTTTTTTTAATTTTGAAGTTTTAATGTACTTTTTAAAAATTTTTTTACTTTAGAAGTTTTATTTAAGAAAGGTGTCTCATGTATCATCAGACACATATCCAAACATTCAGCACTATTTAAAATTCAACATTTTGGTCTTTAAAACTTCTGAAATTAAAATTTGAATGTAATACATTATTAGTGATCATGATATCTTTTTCTCAGCTTTACAAGACTCTCTATATATTGGAATTATTGCTTAGCTCTCTATTCTTTAGTAACAGACCAAGGATTCTCATATGGAGATGTTCTGCATTTCTACAGCATGTTTCAATGTCTAGAATAAAACATCTCTTTAAAAACGTTGACTACATTGGTGGATATATGTGTGTGCTTAGTTTCTCAGTCATATCTGACTCTTTGCAATCCCATGGACTATAGCCCACCAGGTTCCTATATCCATGGGATTCTCCAGGCAAGAATACAGAAGTTGGTAGCCTATTCCTTCTCCAGGGGATCATCCCAACCCAGAAATTGAACATAGATCTCCTGCATTGCAGGCAGATTCTTTACTAGTTGGCTATCAGGGAAGCCCATATTGGTGTATATTAATCCATAAATATTAGAACAAGCCTGTCAAGTTCCTCAACCATTTTATCCAAATATCGTTCATACAATGAAATACATTCATTGTATTTCATGTCTAAATTAATTTAAGAAGAATTGATCTTTTTACAATTTTAGTTGTTCCATTCAGAAAAACTGTACAACTCTTTAAATATTCAGTACCTCTTATGGCATAATGTCATTAAAATTTTCCTCCATGATGGTCTTATGATTTGCCTTAAAATAACTAATACAATAATTAAAGTTTCAGCTTCTATAGTGAATAGTTTCTATTTTTCACCATAATTTTGCTCTTATTTCTGTTGTAAATATTTAACCTAGTAAGTACTGGCAGCACTAAATTATTTTATTAATTCTAACAACTCATTATTATTGGGTTTTCAAACCATTTTATTGAAATCTTTCCATTCTTTTGTTACTTATTTCTTTTCTTATCTGTCTATAGAATTGTTTTGGTTACTAGCATTCATAAGGTTGAACAAATAATTTTTAACAAAATATTTAAGTTATGTATAATTTCTTTAGATCAATTTTCTTACAAAAATATGAGCTCTATTTTAGAAGATTTTTTTTTCTTATATGAGAATGAGATTAATGCTCATTAAAGTTAGATTTATTTTCCCATTTTAGATGTTTTAGGAGGATAACTTCAAAATCATAGCAATATTCATAATAAATCATAATTGAGATTATAAAGGGGATGGGGAAAAAAAAGTACACAAAAGCATATACCAATTTTGTTTCACTAGTCACACTTCAACATCGTAAAATTTGTAAGAATATTTTTTACTTTAATTGTTTGTATTTTTGAATCTATCCAGGCTAAAAATTACCAATTATTGCCATACATCAATATTGGAAAGTGACAAATCTTAAATTTTTCCCAAATTATGAATTATAAGTACATTTTTTCTTTACTTCTCTCTGAATTCCAACATGACGTCCCCAAAGAATTTAGTGAGATTATTGAAAATTTCTGTTTGTATTTTAAAGTCAGAGATTTGGAAATAAATAAAAGTGGAAGCCTCTTGCTACTTAGTAATACAGTGAATTAATGATAATTTCAAATATTCTCACTTAAGAAGAAATTTCTAGATATCTCCTACAACTAATGATATTTGTAAATATTTACAGAATAAAAACTCAGGAAAGAAAAGTAAAATACAATTGCCACTGATAGTGAAAACAACTATGGTGAAAGCTATAAGCAATTTAAATTAATCACATAGACTATTGTGGAAAGCACTATGGAGGTTTCTCAAAACTAAAAATAAGACTACCATATGACCTCAGCATTTCCACTCCTGAGTATTAAAAAAAAAAAATCAAAAATACTAATCCAAAAGATACATGCACCCAATGTTCATAGCAGTATTGTTTACAATAGCTAAGATATGGAAGCCACCTAAGGTTTCTATTAACAGATGAATGGCTAAAGAAGATGTGGTTGGTTTCCCATTGTAATATTCCATTGTATGTGGTACATGATATCAGTCGTAATACCAAGAAGGATCCTGTAGGTGTCCTGGCCACAAAAGCCTTTCTGTGTTTCCCATTTCTTTGATTACAGGAAATAGGTTTCATTCAGCCTTCCTGCCCTCCCCTGAATACAATAGACAGGTTCAATCAGTTGTTAATTAGGCAAGAGGAGTGGAGACAAGGGAGGAACTGTGAAGAAAAATGATAGTGCAGCCTTGGGAAATGCCCTGATTTCCCATTAAGGGATTAACACAACATCTCTGAGCTGTTTTACAGTGAAACAGTTGTACATTGTTCACACTGAAACTCACACCAGGTGGGAGAAGTTAACAGTATGCTGCCCACAAGCACATAGATACCAGATTGGTTGGAACCAGAAGGTTGATGATGCTAACTCCCACTTACCTCACCACCAACCAATTAGAAGAATGTGCATGAGCTGATTATGCCCTCTTTGAATGATTGCTATTAAACTTCTCACTACCCCTTCCAGGCTGTGAAAGTCGTTCAGTTGTTTCCAACTCTTTGTGACCCCATGGTCTATACAGTCCATGGAGTTCTCTAGACCAAAATAGTGGAGTGGGTAGCCTTTCCCTTCTCCAGGGGCTCTACAGGTCACCCACATTGCAAGAGAATTATTTATCAGCTGAGCCAAAGGGAAGCCCACCAATACTGGAGTGGGTACCTTCTCCAGTGTATCTTCCCAACCCAGGATATATTTTAAAACACAAGAAATATTAGCCACTATTCTATAATAGCTATAAATGGAGTATAGCCTTTAAAATGTGTAGTTTCCATAATATTTATATCTGTGACACTTTCATGAAAATAAATGAAAGATAAATGAATCACATAGCATATTTTGTTTGCACTCTTCAGTTGTATTGTCAGAATTTAATATCCACAGTAACACAGACAATATAACAGAATTGCTATCCATACTCAGAAAGATAATAGGTGACTTTCATAATTCCTCTTCAGTCAAAAACAAATTTATGACATAGAAGGGATCTTGGAACTGTGTTCTTATACACTCAGAGAAAACATTAACACAATTTGGAACTTAAGATAATATGTAATATAAATGCTGTTTGAACAAAAGAAAACCTTAATATCACTTGTTGTCCATACTAATACATACCTACTTTATAGACATTACTAACAATTACAGCTGCTTGTACAGAAAGTAGTCAAAATACAAGGTTAAAGAATGTATTTTTAAAGAAATTCTGAGGTTCCAAGGAGATTCAGAAATATTAGAAAATAAGTATCAGTTCACTTCAGTCACTCAGTCATGTCCAACTGTTTGTGACCCCATAAATTGCAGCACGTGAGGTCTCCCAGTCCATCACCAACTCCTGGAGTTCACTCAGACTTATGTCCATCAAGTCTGTGATGCCATCCAGCCGTCTCATCCTTGTTCGTCCCCTTCTCCTCCTGCCCCCAATCCCTCCCAGGATCAAAGAACTTTTCCAATGAGTCAATTCTTCTTCTTTGGCCATATGAGATGGCCAAAGTACTGAAGTTTCAGCTTTAGCATCATTCCCTTCAAAGAAATACCAGGGCTGATCTTCACAATGGACTGGTTCGATCTCCTTGCAGTCCAAGGGACTCTCAAGAGTCTTCTCCAACACCGCAGTTCAAAAGCATCAACTCTTCGGCGCTCAGCCTTCTTCACAGTGCAACTCTCACATCCATACATGACCACAGGAAAAATCATAGCCTTGATAGATGGACCTTAGTCGGCAAAGTAATGTCTCTGCTTTTGAATATGCTATCTAGATTGGTCATAATTTTCCTTCCAAGGAGTAAGCGTCTTTTAATTTCATGGCTGCAGTCACCATCTGCAGTGATTTTGGAGCCCAGAAAAATAATGTCTGACACTGTTTCCCCTGTTTCCCCATCTATTTACCATAAAGTGATGGGACTGGATGCCATGATCTTTGTTTTCTGAATGTTGAGCTTTAAGCCAACTTTTTCACTCTTCTCTTTCACTTTCAACAAGAGGCTTTTTAGCTCCTCTGCACTTTCTGCCATAAGGGTGGTGTCATCTGCATATCTGAGGTTATTGGTATTTCTCCCAGCAATCTTAATTCCAGCTTGTGTTTCTTCCAGTCCAGTGTTTCTCATGATGTACTATGCATAGAAGTTAAATAAGCAGGGTGACAATATACAGGCTTGATGGACTCCTTTTCCTATTTGGAACCAGTCTGTTGTTCCATGTTCAGTTCTAACTGTTGCTTCCTGACCTGCATACAAATTTCTCAAGAGGCAGGTCAGGTGCTCTGATGTGCCCATCTCTTTCAGAATTTTCCACAGTTTATTGTGATCCACACAGTCAAAGGCTTTGGCATAGTCAATCAAATAGAAATAGATATTTTTCTGAACTCTCTTGCTTTTTCCATGTTCCAGCGGATGTTGGCAATTTGATCTCTGGTTCCTCTGCCTTTTCTAAAACCAGCTTGAACATCAGGAATTTCACGGTTCACATACTGTTGAAGCCTGGCTTGGAGAATTTTGAGCATTACTTTACTAGTGTGTGAGATGAGTGCAATTATGGGGTAGTTTGAGTATTCTTTGGCATTGCCTTTCTTTGGAATTGGAATGAAAACTGACCTTTTCCAGTCCTGTGGCCACTGCTGAGTTTTCCAAATTTGCTGGCATATTGAGTGCAGCACTTTCACAGGATCACCTTTCAGAATTTGAAATAGCTCAACTGGAATGCCATCACCTCCACTAGCTTTGTTTGTAGTGATGCTTTCTAAGGCCCACTTGACTTCACATTCCAGGATGTCTGGCTCTAGATGAGTGATCACACCTTCGTGATTATCTGGGTTGTGAAGATCCTTTTGTACAGTTCTTCCGTGTATTCTTGCCACCTCTTCTTAATATCTTCTGCTTCTGTTAGGTCCAGACCATTTCTGTCCTTTATCGAGCTCATCTTTGCATGAAATGTTCCCTTGGTGTCTCTAATTTTCTTGAAGAGATCTCTAGTCTTTCTCATTCTGTTCTTTTCCTCTATCTCTTTGCATTGATCACAGAAGGCGGCTTTCTTATCTCTTCTTGCTATTCTTTGGAACTCTGCATTCAGATGCTTGTATCTTTCCTTTTCTCCTTTGCTTTTCACCTCTCTTCTTTTCACAGCTATTTGTAAGTCTCTCCAGACAGCCACTTTGCTTTTTTAAATTTGTTTTCCATGGGGATGGTCTTGATCCCTGTCTCCTGTACAATGTCACAAATCTCATTCCATAGTTCATCAGGCACTCTATCTATCAGATCTAGGCCCTTAAATCTATTTCTCACTTCCACTGTATAATCTTAAGGGATCTGATTTAGGTCCTACCTGAATGGTCTAGCGGTTTTCCCTACTTTCTTCAATTTAAGTCTGAATTTGGCAATAAGGAGTTCATGATCTGAGCCACAGTCAGCTCCTGGTCTTGTTTTTGCTGACTGTGTAGAGCTTCTCCATCTTTGGCTGCAAAGAATAGAATCAATCTGATTTCAGTGTAGACGATCTGGTGATGTCCATGTGTAGAGTCTTCTCTTGTGTTGTTGGAAGAGGGTGTTTGCTATGACCAGTGCATTTTCTTGGCAAAACTGGATTAGTCTTTGCCCTGCTTCATTCCACATTCCAAGGCCACATTTGCCTGTTATTCCAGGTGTTCCTTGACTTCCTACTTTTGCATTCCAGTTCCCTATAATGAAAAGGACATCTTTTTTGGTTGTTACTTCTAAAAGGTCTTATAGGTCTTCATAGAATTGTTCAACTTCAGCTTCTTCAGTGTTACTGGTTGGAGCATTAACTTGGATTCCCGTCACATTGAATGATTTGCCTTGGAGACGAACAGAGATCGTTCTGTAGTTTTTGAGATTGCATCCAAGTACTGCATTTCGGACTCTTTTGTTGACCATGATGGCTACTCCATTTCTTCTGAGGGATTCCTGCCCGCAGTAGTAGATATAATGGTCATCTGAGTTAAATTCACCCATTCCAGTCCATTTTAGTTTGCTGATTCCTAGAATGTCGACGTTCACCCTTGCCATCACTTGTTTGACCACTTCCAATTTGCCTTGATTCATGGACCTGACATTCCAGGTTCCTATGCAATATTGCTCCTTACAGCACCGGACTTTGCTTTTATCACCAGTCACATCCACAGCTGGATATTGTTTTTGCTTTGGTTCCGTCCCTTCATCTTTCTGGAGTTATTTCTCCACTGATGTCTGGTAGCGTATTGGGTACCTACTAACCTGGGGAGTTCCCCTTTCAGTATCCTATCATTTTGCCTTTTCATACTGTTCATGAGTTTCTCAAGGCAAGGATACTGAAGTGGTTTGCCATTCCCTTCTCCAGTAGACCACATTCTGTCAGACCTGTCCACCATGACACGCTCATCTTGGTTTGCCCCTCAGGCATGGCTTAGTTTCATTGAGTTAGATAAGGCTGTGGTCCTAGTGTGATTAGATTGACTAGCTTTCTGTGAGTATGGTTTCAGTGTGTCTGCCCTGTGATGCCCTCTTGCAACACCTACCATCTTACTTTGGTTTCTCTTACCTTGGGCGTGGGGTATCTCTTCACAGCTGCTCCAGCAAAGCACAGCTGCTGCTACTTACCTTGGATGAAGAGTATCTCCTCAGTGCTGCCTTTCCTGACCTTCAACGTGGGATGGCTCCTCTAGGTCCTCCTGCACCTGCCCAGGCACTGCTTCTTGGACGTGGGGTTGCTCCTCCCAGCCCCCGCCCCTGGCTTCGGGTGCGAGGTGGCTCCTCTAGGCCGCTATACCTGGCCTCGGATGCAGGGTGGTTCCTCCCAGCCACTGCCCCTTACCTCGGACACCGTGTAGCTCCTCTCGGCAGTTCCTGTGCCATCACAGCCTGGAATTCTCAGCCGCTGGCCCTGACCTCGGACGTGGGGTAACTCCTCTAGGTTGCCGCCCTTCGGGCATGGGGTCCTTCCGGCTTCCGCCCCTGTACTTCAACATGGGGCAGCTCCTCTCGGCCGCGCTTAGTGGGCCAATTGCTGCCGCCTGTGCTTAGGTATACATATATATGTGTGTGTGTGTGTGTGTGTGTGTGTGTATGTAAATACATAAAGACATATTTTATCTCAAATATTTGTTGGTACAAACACATATATATTCATGCATACCTATACATGATTATTATGAGATATTTAATTTATCTGTGTGTTTAAATGTTGGTGTTTAGTTGCTAAGTCATGTCTGACTCTTTTGTGACTCCTTTCAGGCTCCTCTGTCTGTGGGTTTTCCCAGTCAATAAGGCTGAATTGGGTTGCCATTTCCTTCTCCAGGGTATCTTCCAGACCCAGGGACTGAACCCTCATCTCCCGCATTGGCAGGCAGATTTTTTTACCACTGAGTCACCTGGGAAACCCATGTATATAAATGTATATATACAAAAGCATACACACACTATCAGTGAGAATGATAATCTTAACTTTGCTTTGCAAAATGTTTATATAAACTATCCTCTTAAAGTTTATCTGTTTGTTATTTTAGTGATACATGACACTCTTATTGAAATATACATTTTTTGGTTTTATATCTGAAATATTAATACCATCCTTTGTGGCAATTTGGGCTTCTCTGATAGCTCAGTACGTAAAAAATCTACTTTCAATGCAGGAGAACCTGGTTTGATTCCTGGGTGAGGAAGATCCACTGGAGAAGGGATAGGCTACTCAGTTTCAGTTTAGTTGCTTCCCTGGTGGCTCAGAGGTTAAAGCATGGAATGCAGGAGACCCGGTTTTATCCCTGGATCGGGAAGATTTCCTGGAGAAGGAAATGACAACCCACTCCAGTACTCTTGCCTAGAGAATCCCATGGAAGGAGGAGCCTGGTAAGCTACAGTCCATGTGGTGGCAAAGAGTCAGACATGACTGAGTGACTTCTCTTCCACTTTCAGTTTTCTTGGGCTTCCCTTGTGGTTCAGCTGGTAAAGAATCCACTTGCAATGCATGAGACCTGGGCTTGATCCCTGGGTTGGGAAGATCCCCTAGAGAAGGGAAAGGCTACCCACTCCAGTATTCTGGCCTGGAGAATTCCATGGACTGTATAGTCCTTGGGGTCACAAAGAGCTGGGCATGACTGAGAGACTTTCACTTTGACACAACTTAGTTCTATATCCTTTCCTATGTGTATTTATTTTAATATTAGACATATTACTCATATTTGTTTTACCTACTACATCAATTGAATCATTTTCTGTAGCATTTACTATAATGAGCATGTATATTTAACTTTTAACATGTTTAAGTTACACCTTTCTAATTAATTTTTTTTTAATTTTGTATAGAGGTATAGCCAATTAGCAATGTTGTGACAGTTTCAGGTGAACAGCGAAGGGACTTAACCATACATATACATGTATCCATTAACATGTATATATTTAATTTTTGTATTTATAGATATACTACTATATCTTTATTTGCTAGTTGGTTTAACTGTTGGGTAATTNAGCTGAACATCTGGAAGTTCTCGGTTCACAATATATTGAAGCCTAGCTTGGAGAACTTTGAGCACTAATTTGCTAGCATGTGAAATGAGTATAGTGTGCAGTAGTCTGAACATTCTTTTTTTACATTGTCCTTCTTTGTGATTCAAATAAAAACTGACCTTTTCCAGTCCTGTGGCCACTGCTGTTTTCCAAATTTGCTGGCATATTGAGTGCCAAATCATATTGAAAAAGATACTATTTCACAGAATCATCTTTTAGGATTTGACATGGCTCAGCTGGAATTCTATTACCTCCACTAGCTTTGTTTGTAGTGATGCTTACTAAGGCACACTTGACTTTGCATTCCAAGATATCTGGCTCTAGGTGAATGATCATACCATCGTGGTTATCTGTTTTTTTTTTTGTATGGTTCTGCTGTGTATTCTTGCCACCTCTTCTTAATATCTTCTGCTTCTGTTAGGTCCTTACTGTTTCTGTCCTTTATTTTGACCATCTTTGCATGAAATGTTCCCTTGGTATCTCTAATTGTCTAGAAGAGATCTCTAGTCCCTTCCATTCTATTGATTTCCTCTATTTCTTTGCACCGATCACTGAGGAAGGCTTTTTTATCTCTCCATGCTATTCTTTGGAACTCTGCATTCAGTCCCTTTTGCCTTTAGCAGCTTTTCTTTTCTCAGCTATTTGTAAGGCCTCCTCAGACAAACATTTTTCCTTTTTGCATTTCTTCTTCTTGGGGCTGGTGTTGATCACAGCCTCCTGTACAACATCATGAACATCCATCCATAGTCCTTCAGGCACTCTCTCTTTCAAATCTAATCCCTTGACTCTATTTGTCACTTCCAGTGTATAATCTTAAGGGATTTGATTTAGGTCATACCTGAATGGCCTAGTGGTTTTCCCTACTTTCTTCAATTTAAGTTTGAATTTTGCAGTAAGAAGTTCATGATCTGAGCCACAGTCAGCTTCCAGCCTTTTTTTTTTTTCTTTTTGCAGATTGTATAGAGCTTCTCCATCTTTGGCTGCAAAAACATAATCAATCTAATTTTGGTGTTGATCATCAGGGGATGCCCATGTGTAGAGTTGTCTCTTGTGTTGTTGGAAGAGGGTATTTGCTAAGGCCAGTGTGTTCTCTTGGCAAAACTCTATTAGCCTTTGCCCTGTTTCATTCTGTACTCCAAGGCCAAATTTGCCTGTTAGTCCAGGTGTTTCTTGATTTCTACTTTTGCATTCCAGTCCCCTGTGATGAAAGGATATCTCTTTTTGGTGTTAGTTGTAAAAGGTCTTGTAGGTCTTCATAGAACTATTCAACTTCAGCTTCTTCATCATTAGTGGTTGGGGCATAGACTTGGATTACTCTGATATCAAATGGTTTGCCTTGGAAACGAACAGAGATCATTCTGCTGTTTTTGAGATTGCACCCAAGTAATGCATTTTGGTATCTTTTGTTGACTACGAGGGCTACTCAGATTCTTGCCCACAGTAGTAGACAGAATAGTCATCTGAATTAAATTCGCCCATTCCAGTCCATTTTAGTTCACTGATTCCTGAAATGTCAATGTTCACTCTTGCCTTCTCCTATTTGACCACTTCCAATTTACCTTCATTAATGGACCTAACATTTCAGGTTCCTATGTGATATGTTCTTTACAGTTTTCAGCTTTACTTTCATCCCCAGACATATCCACAACTGGACATTGTTTCCACTTGGCTCAGCCTCTTCATTCCTTATGTAGCTTTTTCTCTGCTTTTCTCCAGAAGCATATTGGGCGCCTACTGACCTGGGAAGTTCATCTTTCAGTGTCCTATATTTTTGCCTTTTCATACTGTTCATGGGGTTCTGAAGGCAAGAATGCTGAGATGGTTTGCTATTCCCTCCTCCAGTGCACCACATGGAGTCAGAACTCTCCACCATGACCCGTCTATCTTAGGTGGCCCTGCCCATCATGGCTCATGGTTTCATTGAGTTAGACAAGGCTGTGGTCCGTGTGATCAGTTTAGTTTTCTCTGATTTTGGTCTTCATTCAGTCTGCCCTCTGATGGATAAGGATAAGAGGCTTGTGGAATCTTCCTGGTGGAAGGGACTGGCTGGACATCGTAGGTTTACACAGTTCTGAATTTGTATTTTTTTTTTTTTAAGAATGTTACACTTGCATGTATTGCATTGCAGAAGATTCTGATATCTTCAATGCCTGCTTTTCATTTATGCTGTGTTGAACCTATCATTTCCTTGATAGTCTGGTCCTGCTCCTCCAGTGACACCTCTGAGCTTTCCATTTTGATGTGCATGCATGCCTGTGCATGCACGCGTACCCACACATACACAGACACACACAGACAGACACACACACATCCCTTTCCAGACAGAAAGGCAAACACCTTCACTGCCCCTAGCGCTAGAACTGAAGCTCTGGTTAACTGGGGAAAAGGCGAAAGGGATTTTGAGTATAAATATTAAGTTCTTAGAATTGGTCCTCTCTTGCATGCTCTAGGCAGAGTCTTTGTTTTTCTAATTCTCTCCTGCTGAGTGATAAGATACCAAAGGCACAAAACAAAACAGGATGGCTTAGATAGAAAGAACCAATAACTATGCTGATTTTGAAGTTAGCCTTAGGACAGGATATAAAATGTGTCTTTATCTGTAACCAATGGCTTAGACTATCTACCTGGAAAATGCATTGAAGCTGTATCCCCAGCAAGATGTTAAAGAGTAAAAGCATCCCTCTGCCTGGGTGTACTTTTTGTATTATCCAGAGAAATTGTCAAAGTCCTAACAGAATGAAATTTAATGATCTGATAATCCTATTTTTCTCTCTCTTATTCTTTCTCACTATCTCTGTCTCTCTTGCCTCCTCTTCCCTTCACCACTTTTTTCCTTTTAAATCATTGGTCTAAATCTGATCCAGAAGGTATTTTGCTTTTCTTTTGTCTATCTTCCTTTTCTATCTTGCCTTTTTTTTTTTTTTTTTTCTATTTGATTTATAGTTTAGTTGCTCAGTCGTGTCTGACTCTTTGCAACCCCATGGACTGTAGTCTACCAGGCTCCTCTGTCCATGGGATTTTCCAAGCAAGAATACTGGAGTGGGTCGCCATTTCCTTCTCCAGAGGATCTTCCCGACCCAGAGATCGAACCCAGGTCTCCCATGTTGTAGGCAGACGCTTTACCGTCTGAGCCACCAGGGAAGTCATAGTGGGTTATATACCTGGGCCTGTCTAAGGGTGATAACTTGATTTTGGAACTTGAATCTATAGTTAGGCTGTTAGGAATATGTAGTTGAAATTATTTGAACTTGTTAAAATATTAACAATGGGCTGAAAATAATGGAAAGAAATGGGACCTAAAATACATGTTGCTTCTGCAAAATTGAGTGTGGTCCTGAGGTCGAGAACTCCCCTTCTGCTTTATCACTGGCGAAAAACATTATGCTTGGTCAGGAAGTCACAACTCTTGTAAAACTTTATTACTGTTCAAGATCACTAATAGGAAGCAGAGAAGAAAAAGAAGTAAATATAAAGTGTCAGTTTCAGACAGTCAGAGACAAGTTCATTGAGCTGTAAATTAAATCAAATGCCACAAAATATGCAGATTGTAAAAACATCCATTTTCTGCAAAGCTGTTAAACTTTAAAAGGTCTTTTCAGTTAAATTGACTGAGATGAGTATTGTGTCACGTTGCTATGGAAAGACTTGCAGGACAGTGAGAAGCACGGGGTATAGGCAAATAGGTGGGGATTTTTTCAAGTATATAAAGAAATCCATTAGTAATGAATATTCTCTCACCTTGCCAACTATATGCTCTCCCATTTTTTGTATCCTTGTTAAACTTCTGCACACGTTATTAAGATTTGGGGGCTTCCTCAATAATATTTATTTCACACTGATTTAATGTTGCCATCTCCTTTGTGTTACCTTTGTCTCTGAATCTAAACCCCAGTTTTGAGTCATGAATGAGTGAATGATTAATATTCAGAATCTCAAATAAAAACGCCCTGGATGGAACTGGGTTGTGTGTCCCAGACTCAATTGTCGTAACTGCAGAGGCATGTCATGGTGTCTTTCTGAAATGACACACAAAGAGACATTTTACCAAAGAGCAAATGTACACAGATACAGAGTGGTCTAGGTTAGTAAACATCCACCACAGCTATAATTTTGTTGCTCAGACAAAAGTGCTTATTGTTTTCATTTTTATAAAAGAAAGGAAGAAAAGGAAGAAGGAAGGAAAAAGGGAGGAAAGTAAGAAAGAATGAACAAATAAGGAAACATTTTCATTTTCTGGGTTTAATAATATATCAGTTATTAGGGGTTGACTTTATTTACTCACTAGTAAGAGCAGATCTCAGCTGTTGTAAGAATTGGCCTTCCTCCTTGATTAAGCATATAAATGTCTACTATTATTTTCTCAGATTTTTTTTTCTGCTTTAGTCCAGTAGGAGAGTTAAAGGTACAGTAACTCTCTGTACCTTTTTTAAAAAAAGCATACTGGCAGTTTATATAGTGGCTTTCTCCCTGTTGGTGCGATATTGCTTTGTTTTTCTCATTTGGTAGGAAGGGCTACGGAGTCCAAGTGATGATGGTGAAAGTTGTTGTGAATCCCTCTCCTGATTATATACTCATTGTATACTCACTAAGTTGTGTCTGACTTTCTGCTACCCCGTGGACTGTAGCAAACCAGGCTCCTCTGTCTCCCACTATCTAGCAGAGCTTCTCAGACTCATGTCCATTGAGTCAGTGAGGCCATCCAACCATCTCATCCTCTGCTGCCCACTTCTCTTTTGCCTTCAGTCTTTCCCAGCATCAGGATTTTTTCCAATGAGTTGGCTCTGTATTTGGTGGCCAAAGTATTGGTCCTTTAACTTCAGCAACAGTCCTTCCATTGAATATTCAGGATTGATTTCCTTTAGGATTGACTGGTTTGTTGCTGTTGTTCAGTCATTCAGTCATGTATCTTTGTGACCCCATGGATGGCAGCACGCCAGGTTCTCCTGTCCCTGACTATATCCTGGAGTTTGCTAAAACTCATATCCATTGAGTCAGTGATGCCATCCAATCATCTCATGCTGTGTCATCTCCTTTTCCTTCCCTCAATCTTTCCCAGGTTCAGCATCTTTTCCAATGAGTCAGCTCTTTGCATCAGGTGGCCAAAGTATTGGAGCTCCAGCATCAGTCTTTCCAATGAATATTCAGTGTTGATTTCCAATTCTTTGGCACTCAGCCTTCTTTATGGAACAACTTGGACATCCATACATGACTGCTGGAAATTTGGTCAGCAAAGTGATAAATAGCCCTGGGAAGGACATAGTTGTCTATGATGAACTGAGTATTGCACCTTAAGAGATGTCTACCTCCTAATCTACAGCACCTACAAATACTGTATGCCTTTTACAGCAAAAATAAAAAAAATAAATAAAAAAGGATTTTTCAGGTGTGATCAAGTTAAGGATATTGAAATGGAGAGATTATCATAAATTTTCTAGATGGACATGATATAATCCAAGGGTTATCTTGTTAGAGGTATGCAGAAGTAGTTAGAGCTAGATATAAGATAGTGTGATGATCAAGATAGTAGCAAAGGGAAAGAGAGAGGGATTTGAAGATGCCCCACTGGTGGCTTTGAAAGATGGAAAAAAGAGACACGAGCCCAAGAAGGTACAAGGCCTCTAGATGGGTTAGTATTTGAAGGAGATCATGTAGGTTGCTGTCAGCTTTAGTGCCTGACTTTCCATAGGCCCCAGTGTTAGATGGCCTATAGATGGTTCTGGAAAAAAGACTTTAAAGGAAAGACAGGTTGTTTCCAAAGATGGAAGGTAGATTCATGAGCAATGGGATCATCGTAATAGGAATCATTATAATAGGAGTACCCAAATGGATTGATCTCTGGGGCTGTTCAGATCTAGGCTTTTGTATGACATTGCCTTCTCTGTCTCTGATGACAGCAGAGTACAAAAACAATGACATTGTCAGATTTAATGGAAAGGACTCATCAGAAACTAATAGTTGAGGAAGACAAAGCAAAGGCAGTGCCAGAGTGCTTTAGGATATCTCTGGGATTTCCAGCAGTTCTTAATAGGAATTGTTGTTGAGGTGGGGACTCCTTTGGAAGGGCAACTGAACAATTGAACTTCTGTGATACAATTGTGCTTCTAAGGACCTAATAGAAGGATCACATAAAGACTCTAAGAAATGTTCCTTTAAGATCCTGGACATTCTTGAGGGGTTCATATTAAATCTGCCCTTGCTAAGTACTATTTGTATTGCCAATTATTGGAGATTAATGGAGCATGAATTCTAAATGGAGTAATAAGCACAGATACAAAAAAAAGACTTCATCTCCTACCCCTGTCTTGACTACTTATATCCTCTTGAGGTTGATGCTCTTATTCCCAACTTATAAAGAAACTGGGTGTGATAGGGGTGAAAGAACTTGTCCAAAGTTATCCGACCACAATTGACCCTTAAACAATGTGACATTTATCCAAGTACAATTTATAGTTGGCCCTCTGGATCAATTCTCCTTCTAGACATTCAACTAACTACAGACTATGAAGTACTATAGTATTTAGTTTTGAAAAAATTAAAAAAAAAAAAAAAACCCTGTGCAATTCAAACCAATGTTTTTCAAGGATCAACTGCCGTTGGTGACCAAGTGCAGACCTCAGACTATCTGATTTTACTCTATTACAGTATCCAGCTTGGACCTGATACTTGAGAGTTTTTTGGTTTTTGGCTGCTTTCTGTCAGCATTTTCTCTCATAACATGTGCGGTACTTGTGGTCTCAAAACATTCCTTTTCCACAGCCCTCAGAAAAGTATTAATTGAGTAAGCTGTACATTGTCAACTTTAAAAACACAAGTAATTGTGGTTCTGCTCCCATAGTGGAAGTTCAGTTCAGTTCAGTAGCTCATTCGTGTCCGACTCTTTGCAACCCCACGGACAGCAGCACGCCAGGCCTCCCTGTCCATCACCAACTCCCAGAGTTCACTCAAACTCATGTCCATTCAGCCCGTGATGCCATCCAGCTAGCTCATCCTCTCTCTTTCCCACAATGGAAAGGAAAGGGCAGATCAGGGGAAGGCAGTGCAGTGAAGGCCACTGCCTTCAGGGGATGAACCATTAAATGTTACTGAGGCACGTTACAATCATCCATTTGTAAATTATCCCAAGTGCCCTAGTGATCTTCGCCGCAAAAATGTCTCCTCAGCCCATCTCCTTGGTCAACAGCTAAACTGTGTTTTTGCCATTTGACCCAAGCCTCCCTGCTTCCTGTTACTTTCTCACCTTAGCTGCAAATTATCTGCAGCCTGATTTTCAACCTCCACATCAAATCTTCACTTTATCACGGGTTCAGGGGATTAAAATGTGAACCTCCAGGCAGCAGTTAATAAGTAATTGTTTATTTAGCAATCACGTCACGAGTGAAGTTCACAATCAATTCTCCAGAGGCTGACTTTAGAATTCACTTAAATACTGCTCTTCATCTCCAAGTGAATAAATTACTCAGTTTTTTCCTGAGTTTAAAGTTACAGTGATAACTTTACAGTGATTGTCTACTTATTCTAATTAAATTGAATCTCCATTTAAAACTTGTACTTACTAATAGGTATTTTCTATCTTATTTTCCATATACCTAAAGAATTACAAATATTTACACAAGAATTGGACATGACTTAGTGGCTAAACCGCCACCACCACTGAATATATACTATATGCTAGACATTATGTTTAAACATGTTATACATTATTTTGATAAATACTTCTAGCATCACTCCTAATGAGTACTGTCATTATTCTTCTATTAAAATGAGGAAATTAAGACTGATAAGTGCTTAGAAAAGTGTTTAGGTCTTAATTCAGTCACTCAGTCATGTCCACTATTTGTGACCTCATGGACTGTACCACACCAGGCTTCCCTGTCCATCACCAACTCCTGGAGCTTGCTCGAATTCATGTCCATCAGCTTGGTGATGCCATCCAACCATCTCATCCTCTCTCGTCCCCTTTTCCTCCTGCCTTCAATCTTTCCCAGCATCAGGATCTTTTTCAGTGAGTCAGTTCTTCACATCAAATGGTCAAAGTATTGCAGTTTCAGCTTCAGCATCAGTCCTTCCAATGAATATTCAGGACTGATTTGAATATTCAGGACTGATTTACTTTAGGATCAATTGTTTGGATCTCCTTGCAGTCCAAGGAAATCTCAAGAGCCTTCTACAACACCACAGTTCAAAGGCATCACCCTTAGCTGATTCATGTCAATATACAGCAAAAACCACCACAACATTGTAAAGTAATTAGCCTCCCATTAAAATTTTTAAGTAAATAAATTTTTTTACAAAAAGCATTGATTCTTTGATGCTCACCTTTCTTTATAGTCTAGCTCTCATATCCATACATGACATATGGACATGGACATATGGACTTTGTTGGCAAAGTATTGTCTCTGCTTTTTAATCCTGTCTAGGTTGGTCATAGCTTTTCTTCCAAGGAGCAAGTGTCTTTTAATTTCATGGTACAATCACAATCTGCAGTGATTTTGGAACCCCCCCACCAAAAAAAAAGTCTGTCACTGTCTCCACTGTTTCTCCATCTATTTGCCATAAAGTGATGGGGACCAGATGCCATGATCTTTGTTTTCTGAAAGTTGAGCTTTAAGTCAACTTTTTCACTCTCCTCTTTCACTTGTTTCAACAGGCTCTTTAGTTCTTCTTCACTTTCTGCCATAAGGGTGGTGTCATCTGAGGTTATTGATATTTCTCCTGGCAATTTTGATTCCAGCTTGTGCTTCAGTTTGGCATTTACGATATACTGTGTATATAAGTCAAATAAGCAAGGTAACAAAATACAGCTTTGAGATACTCCTTTCCCTATTTGGAATCAGTCTGTTGTTCCATGTCCAGTTCTAAATGTTTTTTCTTGACCTGCATACAGATTTCTCAGGAGGCAGGTAAGATGGTCTAGTATTCTCATCTCTTTAAGCATTTTCTACACTTGCTACACAGTCAAAGGCTTTGGTGTAGTCAATAAACCAGAAGTAGATGTTTTTTTGGAACTCTCTTGCTTTTTTGAGAATAGAATGGATATTGGCAATTTGATCTCTGGTTCCTGTGCCTTTTCTAAAACCAGCTTGAACATCTGGAAGTTCACGGTTTACATACTGTTGAGGCCTGGCTTGGAGAATTTTGAACATTACATTGCTAGTGTCTAATATGAGCGTAATTGTGTGGTAGTTTGAACATTCTTTGGCATTGCCTTTCTTTGGAATTGGAATGAAAACTGACCTTTTCCAGTCCTGTGGCCACTACTGAGTTTTCCAAATTTGCTGGCATATTGAGTGCAGCACTTTCACAGCATCATCTTTTAAGATTGAAATAGCTCAATTGGAATTCCATTACCTCCACTAGCTTTGTTCACAGTGATATTTCCTATGGCCCACTTGGCTTCACATTCCAGGATGTCTGGCTCTAGGTGAGTGATCACACCATCATGGTTATCTGGGTCATGGAGATCTTTTTTGTATAGTTTTTCTGTGTATCATTTCCACTTCTTCTTAATATCTTTTGCTTCTGTTAGGTCCATACCATTTCTGTCCTTTATTATGCCTATTAGGTATACATATATAAATAGAAGTATATCAAAGCCTCAAGACCCAGGTTTTTATGATTCCAGAGCTCTTATTCTTAAATATTGTATTGGATAGTATTGAGGTAACAGTGTGTGTATTTCCTAATAATGCTTTGTTTTTATTTTGTATTTTATATTCTTCATAATTTTATTTATTTTTACATTTGTATTTTGTATTGTGGTATAGCTGATTAAAAAACTGTGATATTTTTAGGTGAGCAAAGGGACCTAATAATGCTTCTATTTTTATGATTGCTTGAATACAGTTTAACATTCATTAAGCATTGTTTGAGTCTTAGATACCATGATAGAAATTAAAGATAGAAAAATAGTAAGTTATAGTTCCTATTCTTAGAAACATGATCTAATTCTAGTAGGGGAGAAGGGATAAATGAATATAATTTTAGGAAAAATAGATAAATATTACCAAGTCTTGTCCAGCTCTTGAAGCACCTTGACTGTAGCCTGCCAGGCTCCTCTGTCCATGAGATTTCCCAAGTAATAATACTGGAGTGGATTGTCATTTCCTTCTTCAGGGTATCTTCCTGACCCGGGGGTCAAACAGGCATCATCTGCATTGCAGGCAGATTCTTTATTGCTGAGCCACTGGGGAAGACCTTCATTTCACTGGCAAAGTAGTTGCTGTTGTTCTAAAGACTCAAATGTAGAATGCTTGTAATTTTCACATGGTCAAGCTCACCAAGGAAAGATCAATAATATGTATGGAACTGGACACTGGAATGAACTCAGTGATCATTTGTCCATACCCAGCCTCATTCATTAAATCTGTAATACTGTGCTCACCTTTGTTTACACAGCCTTTCTTTCTTTCCCCTGAAGAAAAGTCATGACCAACCTAGATAGTATATTCAAAAGCAGAGACATTACTTTGCCGACTAAAGTCCATCTAGTCAAGACTATGGTTTTTCCAGTAGTCATGTATAGATGTGAGACTTGGACTGTGAAGAAGGCTGAGCACCGAAGAATTGATGTTTTTGAACTGTGGTGTTGGAGAAGACTCTTGAGAGTCCCTTGGACTGCAAGGAGATCCAACCAGTCCATTCTGAAGGAGATCAACCCTGGGATTTCTTTGGAAGGAATGATGCTGAAGCTGAAACTCCAGTACTTTGGCTACCTCATGTGAAGAGTTGACTCATTGGAAAAGACTCTGATGCTGGGAGGGACTGGGGGCAGGAGGAGAAAGGGACAACAGAGGATGAATGGCTGGATGGCATCACGGACTCGATGGATGTGAGTCTGAGTGAACTCTGGGAGTTGGTGATGGACAGGGAGGCCTGGTGTGCTGTGATTCATGGGGTCGCAAAGAGTCATGGCATATATTTATATACTTGTCCGTTTCTCATAGTAAGTTTCCCGACCTCAGCCCCTGGTATATTCTATCTGCTTACCTAGGCAGCCCATCAAAGATTTTAAGAGTTATAGGAAAGACTGACCTGACAGTTCACAGATCTTACCATCAGTTCAGTTGCTCAATTGTGTCTGACTCTTTGTAACCCCATGGACAGCAGCATGCCAGGCTTCCCCGTCCATCACCAACTCCTGGAGCTTGCTCAAACTCATGTCATTGAGGACATCCAACCATGTCATTCTCTGTCATCCCCTTCTCCTGCCTTCAATCTTTCTTAGCATCAGGGGCTTTTCCAAAGAGTCAGTTCTTCACATCAGGTGGCCAAAATATTGGAGCTTCAGCTTCAGCATCAGTCCTTCCAATGAATAGTCAGGGTTGATTTTCTTTAGGATGGGCTGGTTTGATCTCCTTGCAGCCCAAGGGACTCTCAAGAGTCTTCTCCAACACCGCAGTTCAAAAGCATCAATTCTTCAGCATTCAGCTTTTTTTATGGTCCAACTCTCACATCTATACATGACTACTGGAAAAACCATAGCTTTGACTAGACAGACCTTTGCTGGTAAAGTAATGTTTCTGCTTTTTAATATGCTGTCTAGGTTGGTCATAGCTTTTTTTCCAAGGAGCAAGTGTCATTTAATTTCATGGCTGCAGTCACCATCTGCAGTGATTTTTGAGCCTAAGAAAATAAATATTGCAATAAGGGTAGTTTATTTTCTTCTTTGTGTTTCTTTAAATATTTAATTTTATTTAAATAATTGAAATCTGAAATGCTTCAGTTGGAAAGGTAATCTCATTCTAGTAGGTATAGACTTTTCCTCCCAATTTCACTGGTTGGCAAGAAGATTCCTCCTGAATTTTCAGGAGGAATTTTTGAGGTATTTCTGGCTCAGTCCTCAGGTATTTTGTGTCTGGTGTTTGTTGCTGTCCTGGATTGTGATCCAAAGCAGCTCTGTCTTTCATTCAGTACCCTACATGCTTGACTAGTAGGATTACAGAAAGAGGCAAATTTAGTGACAGAACTTGTTGGACATGGGTGTTACAGTGAAATCCCTTCCAATGGTTTGTAATTTCAGCCTCCATGTGGTCAACTTTTTGTTTCTAAAACCAAGCCCAGGTTATGGTGAAGACATTTACTGAGGGCCTTTAGTATTTCAGGAAGCATCAAAAACAAATGAGTAACAGAAAACTTTTTTTTTTTAAGCAAAGTTTTGCAACAATTTTCTTCTTTATTAAAAAAAAAAAAAGCCACAGTAACTAAAATAAGTCTCAAATTGTCTTGAGTTACATGAAACAACAAAGAAATAACTATAATATAGCTTGAAGAAAATAAAAGAGTATTTTTACTGAAACTCTGGGGGTGCAAGGGCTTTCTCATCTTTAAAACAGCAGAACCATCAAAGGAAAACTAATCAATATGGTTGGCTAAATGTAAAGATTTAAAAGCTACTGTATATCAATAAAGAAATTTTTTTTCTAGCAAACACATAACAAAAATAAAACAGAAATAAAAATGATGGCATACTGAGTGAAGCATAACAAGCTAAAAAAAGCACATGCTGTGTGATTCCATTATGTAATGTTCTCAGAAAGACACAATTATGAAAATGGAGAGCAGATTAGTGCTTGCCAGGGGACAGGGTGTGATGAGGGGTTGGATGTGACTATAAAAGTGTACCATGAGAGGCCCTTGTGGTCACAGAATCGTTCTGTATCTTGATTTTGATAGTTGCACAAATCTGTGTGCATGCTGCTTAGTCAACTGGGTCATGTCCAGCTCTCTGCAACACTGTTGACTGTAGCCCACCAGGCTCCTCTGTCCATGGGATTTTTCAGGCAAGAATACTAGAATAGGGAACCATTTCCTCCTCCAGGGATGGGACCTGTGACTCTTTTTTTTTTTTTTTAAATTAATTACTTTTAATTCGAGGCTAATTACTTTACATTATTGTAGTGGTTTTTGCCATACATCGAAATGAATCAGCCATGGGCGCACATGTGTTCCCCATCCAGAACCCCCCTCCCACCTCCCTCCTCATCCCATCCCTCTGGGTCATCCCAGTGCACCAACCTGAGCACCCTGTCTCATGCATCAAATCTGGACTGGCGATCCACTTCACATATAATATACACGTTTCAACGCTACCCTCTCAAACCATCCCACCCTCGCCTTCTCCCCCAGAGTCCAAAAGTCTGTTCTGTACATCTGTGTCTCTTTTGTTGTCTCGCATACAGGGTCATCATTACCATTTTCTAAATTCTATGTATATGCATTAGTATACTGTATTGGTGTTTTTCTTTCTGATTTACTTCACTCTGTATAATAGGCTCCAGTTCATCCACTTCATTAGAACTGATTCAAATGCATTCTTTTTAATGGCTGAGTAATATTCCATTTTGTATATGTACCACAGCTTCCTTATCCATTCATTTGCTGATGGACACCTAGGTTGCTTCCGTATCCTAGTTGTTGTAAACAGTGCTGTGATGAACAGTGGGGTACACGTGTCTCTTTCAATTCTGGTTTCCTTGGTGTGTATGCCCAGCTGTGGGATTGCTGGGTCATATGGCAGTTCTATTTCCAGTCTTTTAAGGAATCTCGACTCTTGTCTCTAGCTTTGCAGGTGGCTTGTTTACTCACTGAGCCATTAGGAAATGGCATAGAACTAAAATACACAAGCATCATACCAATGTCAAATTTTTGGTTTTGATATTTTACTATATTTACACAAGCAAGATTGGGTGAAAGGTATACTGAACTCGTCTGTACTATTTTTGCAATTTCCTATTTAAATAGTCATTTAAAAATAAAATTGTTAAAAGCAGTGAATATTTAAAAATAAATTATTAAGAATTTTTTTCTTAAAGTGAAAGCAAATTTATTTAGAGAGACACATTCCAAGTGAGCAGGGCCTATTATTAACTAAAATACACAAGCATCATACCAATGTCAAATTTTTGGTTTTGATATTTTACTATATTTACACAAGCAAGATTGGGTGAAAGGTATACTGAACTCGTCTGTACTATTTTTGCAATTTCCTATTTAAATAGTCATTTAAAAATAAAATTGTTAAAAGCAGTGAATATTTAAAAATAAATTATTAAGAATTTTTTTCTTAAAGTGAAAGCAAATTTATTTAGAGAGACACATTCCAAGTGAGCAGGGCCTATTATTTTTACTTTTTATTGAAGGATAATTGCTTTACAGAATTTTGTTTTTTTTTTCTGTCAAACCTCAATATGAATCAGCCACAAGTATACATGTATTCTGCCACCTACACCCCCCAACCCCCACCCCCCAGCTTTGGTTCAAAAGGGCCTATTGTTAAGCTTTTAAAACAGTGCTATCCATTAGAAGTATAATTTGAACCATAAAACATTAAAAAAATTTTTTTGAGATATAGTGGACATATATATAAGCTTAAGTTTTTTGTGTTGATCTGATACATTTATATATTGTAGTATAGTTGCCACCTTGGCATTAGCTAACAACTCTATCCACAAAAATTAATATAATTAAAAATTTTCTAAAGCTACATTAAACACAATTTTTAAAATGGATAATATAATTTAAATATTTAGGTGAATAAGTTTTATTAATGTTAATAAAATTAATGTTAGTAAAATGAATATTTTATTATTTATTGAATGTCTTATCCCAAATATTATAATTTTAGCATGTAATCAATAAAAAAGGTTATGGTTGAAACATTCATTTCTTTTTATATTTTATACTTGAAATTATTGTTTTGAGTCTTCAGGGTGTAACAAATTTCTAAATTTAATATTTTGCCACATGTAGCTCTGCCTCAGATGCAAGGATCCTAGGATTTACTAAACACATCAAGCTCACTTATACCTCAAACTCTGGATGCAGTAGAGAATGACCACAGAGACAGATTTGAGGGTGGGACCCCACCTCAGCTTCCTCCCCTCTCTCCCACACATCAGGCCCTTCCTCTCTTCCAACCTCAAGAACTTCATGGAGCCCCAGACACACGTGGGAGAGCTGGTCATGTGATCCCCAAACCCGGATGCCCACAATACCTCAACAGGAAGTCTTTCCTTATGTCTGCCCGCTCCCACCCCCGCTTCCGCAGGAGCGCTCCCCAGTAGAGTTCCGGGTGTGGGTGGAAGGTGACCCTACATTTGCTCTCCCCAGTAGCCATGGGGTCACTCCCTCAGCTTCTCTGGGACTTAGATCCCATGTACTCTCAGGAAAACCTTTCCAGAGGATCATATTTAAAATCACAATTTGCTCTCTCATGTTCCCCACCTTCTTGATTTCTAGATCACCACTTTTGAGACCAGTAACTTGCTTCAGTTGGTTTGTATCCATGTTTTCCATCAGCACTAAGTTCCAAAATGGCAGTGACTTTTTGCCTGCTTTGGCATGATGAATGATTTAGTGGCTAGACGCTCGATCCATGTTTGTTAAGGCATTGAAAATATTTAAACGTGTTTATAGTTATTGAAGCAGATATCTAACAATCCTGGATAATAAGCCGTTGAATTTAGAATGCCCCTTTTCAGTTTTGTAGCTGTAATTAACCTTCAGTATTTGAGCAGATAGACATATATTTACTTGATTTTTGCTTAATAGATTGTGCCCTTTATTTTATGTCAAAAGGGCAGATAGACCTTTAGGAAGAGAGTGAACTGGATTGAATTGGTTCCATTTGGGGATCCAACATTGTTATATATCTTTGATGGCCAAGTTAGTCCTGTCTTAGATCAACCAGCTGGAAGAAAAGGGATAGAACTTCACAGAAATGAAGAGGAGAGTCAGACATGCTCAACCTCATTCTAAAGGGTCTGAGAGAGATACTATTTTCCTGGAACCATCTCTGGCTTATAAGATGTCTTCGTATCCAGCCATGAGGACAATGTGTGAAGACATACAAATTAGTGGACCTGTGGGGAGCCTAGGCACACACTGGGGATCACAGTGGACAAGAGCATTAGAGAATGACAGGAAATAATTAGAAATAAAAGATTATTGCTTAATTAGATAATTCATGATGCA
>SJXQ01008145.1:0-20804 GCA_006408695.1 Aepyceros melampus
GGGACTAGCCAAACGGAAAAAAAGAGCAAGAAGCTCAACAGGGATGGTTTGAATCCTGGTTTCAGCATTCTCCATGGTTAACACCACCAATTTCCACACTTGTGGGACCTCTTATGATACTTTTACTAATACTCACTTTTGGCCCATGCATCTTAAAGAAACATGTGATTTTTATAAAAGAACGTATTAATACAGTCCAGCTATTTGTGCTTAGGCAGCAATATCAGGCTGTGCTCCAAAACAAAGAGGAAGATTCCTCTATGTGAACTAGAGACAGGGAGGAATGTTAGGTCCAAACTCCAGCCATGACAGGCTCAGCGAGCTACTCTAGGCGTAAAAATAAAACCTGAGTCATGCTTCTGGGAATTATAACCCCGAACTAATCAGGAGAATCCCCATCCATGATAAACTTGATTCAATCCGGATGAGAAGCCAGGTTCAAAATTCACACACACGTACCGCTCAGTCATTCATATAATGCCAGCTACCCTGTTGCTGAGACAAAGAACTGCCTGTATATAGGCAGCTGCAACCCAGAGCTTAGGCATCTTGTTGGATTTCACTGTGCTGGTTGAGACCTGAGCACTAGCTTGAGCTAGCAATTAAACTCCTTTTGTGCTTTTTCATTGCTGTGGACATCTTATTCTCTCAGTTTTGGGGAATCAGATTTCGGGCATAACAGTGTTTTATCAGAAGCCTGAGCTGACTCTCTAAGTCCTGATCAGGTCTAGAGTCCCTGAATGTTACTAGATCCTTTGACATATCTGTGGAGGACATTAAGATATCTTTGTGGTCCTTTGAAGTAGATTTCTACTTTTGAGTTACTATGTGAACATGCTTTATGTTAGTATTTATACCCCAAATTGTGCCTTTTTCTATGTGTTTTTATTTAGGTATGGCTGAAAGTAAAATGAAAGTGTGAGTTGTTCAGCTATGTCTGACTCTTTGTGAACCTGTGTGAAGCACACCAGGCTTCTCTGTTCATGGGATTTTCCAGGCAATAAGTCCTCTGTATAGCAGGATTTCCCACTGGAGTGGGTTGCCATTTCCTCCTCCAGGGGATCTTGACAACTTAGGGACTGAACCTTCAGGTATCCTGCATTACACTTGGATTCTTGACCATCTGCCACCAGGGATCAGAGTTAGGTGAGTGTTCAGTTCAGTTTAGCTCGCTCAGATGTGTCCTACACTCTGTGATCCTGTGAATTGCAGCATGCCAGGCCTCTCTGTCCATACTGAGCTGCAAACTAGCTTGACACAAGAGCACAATAGACAGTCAGCACAGCCCACCCCACGCCCTCAGTTTACGTGGTACTAAGAACAGGTTACTTGCCTACAGCCAGTGAGCAGGGAAAGGGAGACCTGCGCCACCACGAACGCCTAGCATGGCAGTGGGAAGGGGCTGAACTCTCCACCCTGACCTCTAGACCTCATCAAGGAACCAATGAAATGGAGTCTAAAGGCTTTAGCTCCTGTGACACGCTCCTTAGAATTCTGAGCCCTCTGGCAGCTGTGGCTCAGCAGTGAAATACATCCCAGCGCAAAGGGGGTGGGTCCAGGCAAGCCGATTGCCTGAGGAACAGTGCATCAGTGCCTGACCAGCGACTGGGAGAGCCAGGCCACCAGACGCTGCAATCATCCTCAAGCTTGAAATTGCCTCTGGGGCAGCCGGCAATTCCATGTGCTCCTGTATCCACACAGGTGAGACAGGGTTCCTGAGTACCTCAGGGACAGAGGTGCCCACCTCGGACATAAAGTTAATGCCATGGGCAGGTGGTGGGGATGAGGAGGGAGGTGGTGGGGGGTTGGGCTTACACCCATGGGAAAGTGGGCTGTGAGTTGGCTGATTGACATAACAGTGTGGAGGAAGCTCTGAGGAGAAATCAGCAACACTTGTACATAGTTCATTTGTCATAGGTATCAATAGGACCCTATTTCTCCCAGCTAGTTCTGGTTAAGTCTTCCCCCTCACTGCCTGCATATGAGAATCCTGCTTGCTCTCGAGTGTAAACCACAGATTGCAGCTTTTTGCTAAGACGCTTGATAGCATCACTTTTGACCTTACTGGCCATCCCTTTTAGCTTTTACTATAGCAATCAATCAGTCTAGCCCATTGCTTCTGACTCCTTCACACATTCATTTTGGAGTCCATGCTTTCATCTTCCTAACATCAGCTTCTCCTGAGCACCCAGATACCTACAGCAGTATTTCTGGCGTGTTTCTCATGGAGACAATCGTGACTGACCTTATGATTTCTTATCAATCTTATTACAGTATGAAATAGGCAAATATGTGAAGAGCCTGAGAAAACTTCCCTAACATCCGGAACTCCTTCAGAAAATGGAGTTTCCGCCCTCTTGATTAGTTTGGAGGAAGGAGTATGTGGGGGATTCACATTCTTGCTATGGAAATAATTGTGGAATACAATGGAATCGGAAACTTCTTTTACTTGTGACATAAATGTAGGCATGGCAGCATGGCAAACACAGGAAGCAGAGCAACATAGACTTGGGAGGTGATTTCTTGTGGCTCTCTAGTGCTTTGAGAAATCTCAAGTTGTAAAGTAGCCTGCTGCTGCTCCTAGATAAGGAAGATATATGGGGTTCTCAAGGTTATCATTTCATCTCAGTCGCAGAGCCTTCCATTGCACTCCCTATTGCTCTAGACATGGGAAACATTACATTAGAGGTAATTATTCCCAAATCAGAAAAAAGAAATATACCAGTGGGCCAGACCTCCTAAAGCCAAGACAAGGTAGAGATCCTTATTTAAGGTAACAGGAAAGAAATTCGAAAATATTGATGGAGGAAATGAAGCAAAATTCTCTCCACATAGGAGGAAACTGTTGTTTCTGTGTGTTTTTTTTTTCTTTTTTTCCACCCCTTTCTCTTCAAGGAAAAGAAATAGCCAGCAATCATAAAAAAAAAAAAAAGCACAGAGATAATTTAGAGAAAAGGCTTCAACCATCAGTGTGAACTGAATGTAACATTTTCATAAACAGAGGGCAATTTTGTATCTTAATGTAAATTAGATGTGTGTGTGTGTGTGTGTGTGTGTGTGTGTGTGTGTGTGTGTGTGTGTGTGTGTANTTTCTCCATAAAGGAGGAAACTGTTGTTTTTGTGTGTGTTTTTTTTTTTCCTGCCCTTTCTCTTCAAGGAAAAGAAATAGCCAGCAATCCATTAAAAAAAAAGCACAGAGATAATTTAGAGAAAACGCTTCAACCATCAGTGTGAACTGAATGTAACATTTTCATAAACAGAGGGCAATTTTGTATCTTAATGTAAATTAGATGTATGTGTGTGTGTGTGTGTGTGTGTGGGTGTGTGTGTGTACACTTGTTCAGTCATCTTTGACTGTGAAACCCCATGGAATATAGGCTGCTCGGCTCCTCTGTCTGTGGGATATTCCAGGCAAGAAAACAGGAGTGGTTTTCTATTCCCTACTCTATTAAGTTAGATACTTAGAGAACACTTTAAGTCATGTATTTTTCTGCATCTCTTCCAAGACAAATTAACCTATACAATCTCTTTTCTACAGAGACTCTTTCTGAAATTCCAGAGGTACACTTGTGAATGAGACAGGCTTATGATATTGTGGACTGGGATGAGTCAAAGCATAGAGGGACAGATTGAAAAAAGGCTTAAACTCTGGAAATCTGGCCTACCTCCCAATTCATTCAGTACTATTTTTTTTAATCAAAAACAAAAAAAAAAAAAAAGAAAGATCCATTCTTTTCCACCATTCAATACCTGAAGCAAGAGAAATAGGCAGATAGATGGAATAGAGTGCAGAGAAGAGGAGTGTGATTCTCTCTGTCCAACACAATTGCTTTTTATATTTTCACATTTCATCTTTCTAGACTTCATCTCCCAAAAATTCCACACAAAGTTAATGATATTGCAGATCTTGTGTTGCCTTGGGGATGGTAGTAATGGGCCCATGAGCTACTGGAACTGATTTTCCCTTAGGGCTCCAGGCATAAGTCAGTACATCTAGGGTTTATGCTCTTTGTCATAGATTCTAGAGACGAGGTATTGGCAAGTCCCAAATGGACACAGAACTTATAGGCATAGAGAACCAATTGTGGATTAAGAAGTTCTTACAACTTACCATTCTTGGACACGGCCTGCAGATCATGCAGACCATGAAGTAGATCAACAGGTACGAGGCACAGTGGTGTTCTTTGTGCCTACAGTTAAAATAATAAACGCAGCTTGGTGCTGGGTTGAAGAGGGGTGTGTATCTAGAAGCACCTTAAAGCTCCAGGCATAAGTCAATACATCTAGGGTTTATGTTCTTTGTCATAGTCTAGAGACGAGGTATTGGCAAGTCCCAAATGGACAAGAACCTATAGGCATAGAGAACCAATTGCGGATTAAGCAGTTCTTACAACTTACCCCTCTTGGACACGGCCTGCAGATCACGCAGACCAAGAGGTAGATCAATAGATACGAGGCACAGTGGTAGTCTTTGTACCTACAGTTAAAATAATAAATGCTGCTTGGTGCTGGGTTGAAGAGGGGCGTGTATCTAGAAGCACCAGTGCCCATGAGGAAGTCTTACAGGGGCTTTTGGTGTCAAATTCCAGTAGTGAACAGCTGAAGAAAGTAAATATGATTTTACTCATGCTGCTAGAACTATGCGGAAGTATGGCTGCTGATGCAGAATTTCAAGGATGGCTGCAACATGTTCCCTCACCAGGTTCTAACACCTATTCCATCTTGTATCCGATCCCTTCAAGAAATGTTCAGGGAGGAGAAAATTTCACTAGCTTGCTGCCCTGCAGCTGGAGCAGCTGTTTTGTCCTGAATTAGGAACTAGGGAAAGCATCAGCCTCTTCCACTGATACTGCTAAGTTCAGGCAAGCTAAAAATGCAGCATTCTGAGATGAAAGGGCAGAGGATCCTGGAAAGTCTGTTTATTATAATCGCTACTCCACAGAAGAGATATCATAACCTATCACTCCTCCACTTAAGCATTTCTAATGAGTTTCACCACCTACATATTATGATGTTTCTAAATCTCTTCTGCCGTCCCAGCCCATTGCACATGTCCACAAATAACCTGTCACTGAGGTGCCCTCAGTCTCCCTAGTTTATTCTTTCTCTATTCTGTGCCATGTCAGTGCTCTTCCTTGTGCCTGAATTGTCCTTCCCTTCTTTCCCAGTCACTGCTACCAAAACCTGATCGTATTCACAGGTCTAACTCACATGTAATTTCATAGTCAGAAGCTTACAGAAACATCTAGATGCTTCAACAAATATATCACGACCTATAGTCTAGCTTGGGTCTCTGTGTTAATATGTATCACACATGCTCATTACAATCGTTTTTCACTATCACTTCTATTTAGACTAAGTTGTTAAAAGCTGAAGATGCAGCATTCTGAGACGAAAGGGCAGAGGGTCCTGGAAAGTCTGTTTATTATTATCACTACTCCACAGAGGAGATATCATAACCTATCACTCCTCCACTTAAGCATTTCTAATGAGTTTTACCACCTACATATTATGATGTTTCTCAATCTCTTCTGCCATCCCTGCCCATTGCACATGTCCACACATAACCCGTCACTGAGGTGCCCTCAGTCTCTATAGTTTATTCTTTCCCTATTCTGTGCCATGTCAGTGCTCTTCCTTGTGCCTGAATTGTCCTTCCCTTCTTTCCCAGTCTCTGCTACCAAAACCTGATCATATTCACAGGTCTAACTCACATGTAATTTCATACTCAGAAGCTTACAGAAACATCTAGAAGCTTCAACAAATATATCACGACCTATAGTCTGGCTGGGGTCTGTGTGTTAATATGTATCACACATGCTCATTACAATCGTTTTTCACTATCACTTCTATTTAGATTAAGTTGTTAATAGTGTGAAGAACACTTGCGTGTATGTATTCATAGCACTTACAAATTCCTGACATAGTTATACATAGGTTCTCTCTTTCTGATGAATAGTCACAGGTAGGACAACAATCTGACCTGTAACTTACTGCTCATCTTTGACATATTCATCCAAGAAATCTACCACTAGACATTAAGAGCCCTGGACTACTATTGAAAAGCTCTGCCTAATCAGAATGTGATCAGTAGCATGTAACTGCCACAGTTACTGCTGCTGAGGAGAAAAAAAATAGTAGTAATATGGAAAATGATGGCAATGATAATAGTGACTTTTATATAGTATCAGACTGCTTAGAGTAGTCCCTCACCCAGCCTTATGGAAACATAAGCCTTACAGTAGCTCGGAGATTTGCTGCAATTTTCTGAGGTCGAACTTGTCTGAGGAAGATTCTTACTAATTACTTACTGGGTTTAAACATGCAACACCCCTTATATGTCTGTTTCTTCATCTATACATTTAAGATACTGGATCAGGTTAGCAATTCACAACTCTAAGCTTTCACCTTTGCTGCCTCAGAGGACAGTGTATACAATTGATAATATTTAAGCCATTGAAGTTGAATTGGGGAATGAATGAGGGCCTGCAAATCTCTGTCTTCTGATTTTTCCTTTACCTGCAAGCTTCCTAATCAAGACATCTCCCTGGAACCTCTAAACACTTTCATATATAGATATTTTCAATACCAAGCTCATTGGCTATTTCGCTCCTTAGACACCTTCTTACTAATTCTGTGCGCAACATTTTGTATAGGGCATGCATTTTAGAGGTTGACCTCACTGCTTGGAATGGACTTCCCTGATAGCGCAGTTGGGAAAGAAGCTGCCTGCAATGCAGGAGACTTCCTGGATTTGGAAGATTGGCTGGAGAAGGGATAGGTTACTCACACCAGTAGTCTGACCTAGACGATTCTATGGACTACTGAGTCCATTGGGTCGCAAAGACTCAGAAGTGACCGAACATCTTTCATTTTCACTTTAGAGCCTGGGTTACTAGTAGCAGCCGTTCAAGAAACTATTCAGTAGAACAGTTGGACCCAGGACCTTGGACACTGAACATGGTGGTTAGTCGATGAAATTCATGGTATTCTCATTGTCCTTGATGTGCACGGCTTGGAAAGTAAGATATCTGCCTACAACATGGGAGAGCAAGGTTTGATCCCTTTGTCAAGATTCCCTGACAAAATCTCTGCCTGTTTGCACTATTTCTTCATCTGTATACCATGAAGTGATGGGACCGGATGCCATGATTTTACTTTTCTGAATGTTGAGCTTTAAGCCAACATGTTCACTCTCCTCTCTCACTTTCATCAAGAGGCTCTCTAGTTCTTCACTTTTTGCCATAAGAGTGGTGTCATCTGCATAGCTGAGGTTACAGATAGTTCTCTCAGCAGTCTTGATTCCATCTAGTGTTTCCTGCAGCCCAGCATTTCTCCTGATGTACTCTGCATCTAAGTTAAATAAGCAGGGTGACCGTATACAGCCTTGACGTCCTCCTTTTCCTCGTTGAACCAGTCTGTTGTCCCGTGTCCATTTCTAACTGTTGTTTCCTGACATGCATACAGATTTCTCAAGAAGCAGGTCAGGTATTCTTGTATTCCCTTCTCTTCCAGACTTTTCCACAGTTTATTGTGATCCACACAGTCAATGTCTTTGGCATAGTCAATAAAGCAGAAAGAATTTTATTTTCTGGAACTCTCTTGCTTTTTCAATGATCCAGTGGATGTTGGCACTTTGATCTCTGGTTCCTCTTCCTTTTCTAAAACCACCTTGAACATCTAGAAGTTCATGGTTCACATACTGCTGAAGCCTGGCTTGTAGAATTGCTTCATGGCAAATTCCAGTGGTCCAAGAGTCAAAGGTAGCCTCTGTATCAGGCATACAATAAGTAGGAAGACCAGTGGTTAAAAAAAAGGGAACTAGTGTGGCCTACTGGGAAGACTGCAACAGATCACACCTCTTTTATGCACTACCCAGGTCCCTTTGACTAGGCGTCCATCAAGTCTACATCCTGGCCACGAATCTTGTGAAAGGTTCCCTGTTATGGAAAATTGCCTCTGGTCACATGAAAGCCTCCTCAGCCCAGAAGTGAAAATCCCACATCTATGGGTGAAATTTTGACTGAGTGACATGGAAGCAAAGATGTAATACAAAGTGAGATAAAGCATGGTGCAACTTGGTTTCTGCTTGTGATTAGATTTTGTTTTCCCTCTGCTATATGTTGCTTCCCTTATTCCATTTCTCCAGAAAACCCTCACCATTTGGTCCTGTGAGTAGTATACATCGACTCTGCTTTCAGGGAATCTGAAGGAAAACATTCCCACCACAGAACAGCAAATACCATTTTCCTTAAGGTGAAATGCCACTTTCTGCTGCTATTTACTATCCTTGAAACAGGCCTCTTAGATTAATTTTTTTTTTTATCTTTTATATGTTCCTTGGCCACAGGTCATGGAAATATATGCTTTTCTTAAAATCCGATGCTTTTTCTTTTTAGTTGATCTTGGGATAGACACCCAAAGTTGGTTGTTTAACTTGTAAACAATATACTTCTTCTTCTTCTTTGTTTTGGAGGGATTGGTTCAGTTCAATTCAGTTGCTCAGTCGTGTGTGACTCTTTGAGGCCCCTGTGAATCACAGCACACCAGGACTCCCTGTCCGTTATCATCTTGCAGATTTCACTCAGACTCACGTCCATCGAGTCCGTGATGCCATCCAGCCATCTCATCCTCTGTTGTCCCCTTCTCCACCTGCCCCCAGTCCCTGCCAGCATCAGAGTCTTTTCCAAGAAGTCAGCTCTTCATGTGAGGTGGCCAAAGTACTGGAGTTTCAGCTTCAGCATCATTCCTTCTGAAGAAATCCCAGAGCTGATCTCCTTCATGATGGCCTGGTTGGATCTCCTTGCAGTCCAAGGCACTGTCAAGAGTCTTCTCCACAGTTCAAAAGCATAAATTATTTGGCACTCAGCCTTCCTCACAGTCCAACTCTCACATCCATACATGACCACAGGAAAAACCATAGCCTTGGCTAAAAGTTCAGGATCTCAATAATCTGTCTGTGACTCCAGAGTTTATTAAGTTTCTTAAGATTAACAAGTTTAACAAACATGTTTCTTATCAATTCCATTATGTAGGTTATAGGTTTCAAATAAAGACCTCTACTGCAGAAGAGAATGGAAAAACATCCCAAGAGAAATAAATTTGGGAGCTGATCGACTGTTACAGTCCGGAAAGGCAGTCTATCAAAGAACAAAGAACAGGTCAATCTAAAGTAGTAATCTAATAACAATCTGCAAAGTCAGAAAAAGCTGCATGAGGAAGTTAAAATGAGATCTCATCAGTTCAGTTCAGTTTGGTCACTTAGTCATGTCAGACTCTGCAACCCCATGAACTGAAGCATGCCAAGCCCCCCTGTCCATCTCCAATTCCCAGAGTTCACTCAGACTCATGTCCATTGAGTCAGTGGTGCCATCCAGCCATCTCATCCTCTGTCGTCCCCTTCTCCGCCTGCCCCCAATCACTCAAAGCATCACAGTCTTTTCCAAGGCATTAGCCTTCACATGATGTGGCCAAAGTACTGGAGTTTCAGCTTCAGCATCATTTCTTCCAAAGAAATCTCGGCATTGATCTCCTTCAGAATGGACCGGTTGGATCTCTTTGCAGTCCAAGGGACTCTCAAGAGTCTTCCCCAACAGCATAGTTCAAAAGCATCAATTCTTCAGCGCTCAGCCTTCTTGTCAGTCCAACTCTCACATCCATACATGACCACTGGAAAAACAGTAGCCTTGACTAGACGGACCTTTGTTGGCAAAGTAATTTCTCTTGTTTTCAATATGCTATCAAGATTGGTCCAAACTCAAGGTCGGTCCAAACTTTCCTTCCAAGGTGTCAGCGTCTTTCAATTTCATGGCTGCAATCACCACCTGCAGTGATCTAATAGGCATTAACAAAAACGAGAAAGCAAGGGAAGCTGAAGGAATGGCATAGGCACAGATGGTGAGACCAAGAAGAACAGAACACAGACTGAAAGGTCAATGTGATTGAAGAACAGAGTAAAAGGAACAGTGTGAAGCTTGAGAATAAGGTAGAATTCAGAGTCCTCGTTGGCTCTTCTCAAGATCGTGGCTTCTGTCACATGGCTTGCTGGTGTGTCTCAAGGTCGACAGTGTGCGAGACACATACGTGGATGCTAGGGAAGGGATAAGAGACCACTGAGTCATCTGCAGTTGAGAAACCCACACATTTGGGGCAAAGGGAGTGGCAATAAAGACAGTGGTACGTGGCTGAATCTTTATGCATAATAAGGAGTAAATTTAAACATAATTGAAATAGGGATAGAGTGAAGTGGGTTAGAAAAGGGTGTGGTCAAGAATAAATAATAGTGTGAATCGCAGAATGAGGGAATTTGTGTTATTCAGTCAGTAAGTCATACCCAACTCTTTGGAATCCCATGGGCTCTAGCCTGCCAGACTTCCCTTCCCTGTCTTCCAGAATTTCTTCAGATTCGTGTCCATGGGGTTGATGATGTTATCTAACCATCTCATCCTCTGCTGACCACTTCTCCTTTTACCTTCAACTTTCCCAGCATCAGGGCATTTTCGAGTGAGTCAGCTCTTTGTATGAGGGGGTGAAAAGAAGAAAGAACACTGAAAGCTAAATTTTCCAAGGAGAGGTCCTGAAACTGTTTAGGATACAAGTGGAGAAAACACTTTTGACAAAATTCAACACCCGTTTATGATGGGTGTATTGGAAAACCTGGACAGGCAGTGGAATCAGAGGGAAGCTTCATCAGTCTTCCTAATACAGACTGCCACATATAAATTCACCATAAACATGATTCCCAATGGTAAACTGAGAGCACATCTCCTAAGGTTATCAATAAGCCAAAGGTGCCCACTCACACCATCGTTATTCAGTATAGTCTTGGGACTCCAAATGACAGCCATCAGAGGAGAAGAAGAAAACCGTTTTCAAACAAAGTGGAAAAGAGGTAAAACTGTCACTATTTGCACATGACGTGATAGTATGCCCAGAGAATCCAGATGCCACTGGGAAACGACTAGAACTAATCAAGGACTTTAGGGAGGTTGCTGAATGTGAAATTAACAGAAAGCTTGCTTTCCTATGCAATAAAAACAACAAATCAAAAATAGAAGCTAGGGAAGCAGTCCCATTCACGATGGCATCAAGAAGAGCAGAATTCCTGGGAATAAACCTACCTAGGCTGGGAAGAGGCTGGTGCACAGAAAAGAATAAGGCACAGATGAAACAAAGGTGACACAAAGAGATGGAGAGAGACACCATTCTCCAAGCAAGTGAACATTACAAAATGCAGTTTACAGATTCAGTGCCAGTCCTATGAAAGTACCCATGGCATTTTTCACAGATAATAGAAAAAAATGTGTTTTTGCAACTTGTGTGGAAATAGAGAGGACCTTAAAGAACCATGCTGTCTTGAGAGAGAAAAAGAATAGATGGTGGATTCCGACTCCCTGTCTTCAGTCTCTACTACAGAGCTATAGTAATCAGTGCAGCATGGAACTGACACGGAAACAGGAATATGGACCAATGGAACACAATAGAAAACCCAGAGATAAATCATGCCAAAGTGGTCACGTAATGTATGACAAAGGAGACAGGAATGTGCAACGGAGAAAAGATAATCTCTTTTATGAGTGATGCTGGGAAATCTTGACAGCTAAAGGTAAAAGAATGAAGTTAGTTCACTCCCTTCTGGCTGGCCAGTGGCCAAGTCGTGTCTGACACTTCGTGAAGCTGTGGAAGGCAGCACGCCAGGTCTCCCTGTCCTCCACCATCTCCCAGAGTCTGCCAGGTTCATAGCCACTGCCTCGGTGACACCATCCAACCTTCTCATCCTTGTCTCTGGCTTCTCATTCTGCCTTCAGTCTCTCCCAGCACCCGGGTCTTTTCCAGCGAGTTGGCTCTTCACACCAGGTGGCCAAAGTATTAGAGCTTCAGCTTCAGCAGCAGTCCTTCCAATGCATATTCAGGGTTGATTTCCTTGAAGATTGACTGGTTTGGTCTCCTTGCTGTCCAGGGGACTCTCAAGAGTCTTCTCCAGCCCCACAGTTCAGAAAGCATCAGTTCTTTGGTGTTCTGCCTCCTTTATGGTCAGTCTCTCACAACCATATGTGACCACTAGAAAGACCATAGCCTCGATTATATGGGCCTTTGTCAGCAAAGTGATAGCTTTGCTCCTTTACACACTGTCTAGGTTTGTTATAGCTTTCCTGCCAATGATCATTTGTTCTCTAATATCATGGCTGCAGTTCCCACCTGCAGCACTTTGAGAGCCCAGGAAGAAGAAATCTGGCACAGCTTTCCCTTCACCCCCAACCCCCTTCTGTTGGCCATGAAGTGATGGAATTGGGTATTGTGATATGGGTTTGTTTGTGTGTGTGTGTGTGTGCGTGTTTTTATAATGAGTTTTATGCCTGCTTCTGCACTGTCCTCTCTTACCCTCATCAAGAGGTACTTTAGTCCCTCTTTGTCTTCTATCATTAGTGGTATTCATATGCATATGTTAGGTGGTTGGCATTTCTCCCAGCAATCATGATTCCAGGTGTAACTCATCCAGCCTGGCATTTCTCATGATGTGTCTGCACTTAAGTTAAATAAGCAAGGTGAGAATCGACAGCCTTGTCAACTTTTCTCAATCCTGAACCAGTCAGTTGTCCCATAGGTGGTTCTAACTGTTGCTTCTTGACCTGCCTACAGATCTCTGAGGATCCAAGTAAAGATGGTCCTGGATTCCCACCTCTTGAAGAGTTTTCCACAATTTGTTATTCTCCACACAACCAAAGATTTTATCAAGTGGTCAGTGAAGAGGAGATAGAGGTCTCACTGGAATTAATTTGCTTTTTCTGTGATCCAGCAAATGGTGACTACTTGAGCTCTTGGTTCCTCCGATGTTTCTAAACCTACCTTGAACAGGTGGCATTTCTCAGTTCATGTAAAGCTGAAGCCTAGCATGAAGGATTTTGAGCACAACGTTAGGAGGATTTTGAGCACAACTTTAGGAGCATGGGAGACAAGCACAATTGTGTGGTGGTTTCAACAGGTTCTTTAGTCCTACCCTTCTTGGGAAGTGAGGAAAGGATGGATCTTTTCCAGGCCAGATTTGCTGATGTCTTGAGTGCAGCACCACCGTGATACCACTGTTTCTTAGGATTTTAAGTAGCTCTGCTGGAATTCCATCACCTCCCTTGATTTCACACTTTGGAATGACTGGCTCTCATTCCCTGCTGACCAGGGGTGCTGGCTCTGGGTGAAGGATCACACCATCAAGCTTATCTGAGTCATTTACCTGCACGTTGCTCATCCCAATCAATTTTAGTTCCTTGAAACCTAAGGTGTTGAGATTTACTCTTGCTCTCTCTCGTTGACCCCATCCAACTTACCTTGATTCACCTACCTTGGTTCCAGGTTCTTCTATGGTGCCATTCTTTACAGCATCAGATCTTTACTTTGGTCTCCAGACACATCCCTAGTGGAGTTTCATTTCTGTTTTGGTCCAGCCGCTTTTGATTGCTGGAGCCATTGTTGCAGCTCGGTGAAGAGGCTGTTGCTAGTGGCATCTGGAGCAGGCCCTGCAACAGAGATTTGCTGCACCATGCCTGGGCGACAGATTTGGTTTGACACAAGAAACAGGGCCACGGGTTCAGCTTTCAACTTGGCAAGTTTGAGATGCCTGCTAGAGTCCTAGGTGGAGAGAACATGAGGGCAGTTGGAGGCTTGAATCAGGCCAGGTCAGCGCAGAACATAATTCATAATTCTGATACTATAGATTTATTCATGAGATTGGATTCAAAGCAGTAGGTCTCCTAACATAGGGGAAGTGGGGAATGAAGGATTCTTCTGGCAGTGATTGCTGACCAGGGATGCTGTGAAATTTCTGCGGTGTGTGGAACAGTCCCCATGATGGAGAATTATGCAGCTGTGATGGTGGTAGTGCTAACCGTTCAGAGACCCTGGCCCAGAGCATAAAGGGAAAGTGAGAGGACTGAGCCACTTGTCTGTGTTGTTGTTGTTTAGTTGCTCAGTACTGTGTGAGGCTTTGCAACCCCATGGACTGTAGCCTCCAGCTTCCTCTGTCCATGGGGTTTTCTAGGCAAGAATACTGGAGTGGATCACTGTTTCCATCTCCCGGGGACCTTCCTGACCCAGGGATTGAACCTGTGTCTCTTGCTTTAGCAGGAGTGTTCTTTGTCATCAGGAAGCCGAGTTGTGCATGTAGGCACTAGGAAACATGAACAGAGGAGGCTGAGAAAGGAACAGGAGACAAGCAGAGAAGAAACGCTTGGTGTGGGTTATCCGCAGCCCTTTGAATATACCAGGTTTTAGGGATGGACGGACGGGAAGCCACTGGTGTGCAGTGAACCAGCCTGAAGACACAGACTCTGGCGGTCTGTTCCCTCTTGGCTCCTCTTGTCCTGGGATGCCATTTTCAGATGGAGGAACTGAGGGCTGGAGAGGAGGCCCCAGGGATGGGATTGCAGAAGCAGGAATGGTGGAGCTGGAGCGAGCCTCTCTCCCCACAGAGGTTGAGCCCTTGTTTATCAAAGTCACCTGGTCTTGTAGTCTAGAAGTGATGGGACAGTGGCTTGAGGGGCTCCAGCTCAGGTTGGCAGGTGGGAACTCCTTTCTGAATATGCAAGGACCCGTTGGGCCCCTCGCGTGCACTCTGAGTTCTCAGAAGTACAGTTTCTTTCTTTGTTTCTTTGTTTCTTTGTTTCTTTGTTTCTTTCTTTGTTTCTTTGTTTCTTTCTTTCTTTGTTTCTTTGTTTCTTTGTTTCTTTCTTTCTTTCTTTCTTTCTTTCTTTCTTTCTTTCTTTCTTTCTGTCTTTCTTTCTTTAACTTAAAAAAATGTGCATATATTTTTGTTGTAAAACTCTTTTGGAGGTGTGGCAGGTTTTTATATGTAATGAGTGCACAAGGGAACAAGCCATCAAAATGCGATCCCAAGATCTGTAGCCCACTAGGCTCTTCTGTCCATGGAATTCTTAAGGCAAAAAGACTGGAATGGATTACCATCCCCTTCTCCAAGTCAAAGTACAGAAATATGATTAATGAAAAGCTAGTCTATACCTGTAACCTCTGATAACTTTTTCCTCTGTATCACCCCCCCCCCAGCCTGGAGGGGGGGCGGGAATAAGAGTGACCAGTTGGGTCTTTTTTTTTTTTTTCCTGTCCATCCTCTGTCCCTGATGGCTCTATTTATCCTCCTTGGGGAGTTCTTTTAGACCTCAGTCTGGGGGATCGGGTCCCCATTTAGCAATATCTAGACACTTTAAAGAGATTCCCCTGGAGAAGGGACTGGCAACCCATTCCAGTATTTTTGCCTGGAGAACCCCATGGAGAGAGGAGCCTAGTGAACTACAGTCCATAAGGTCGCCAAGAGTTGGACATGACTAAACAAGGACACAGACACTTTTGAAGCAGAGAGTCCATGGGAGGGCTGCACTGTGTGTCTCATGTGGGACCTTAGTTCCCAGGGATCAAACCTGTGCTTCCAGAGTTGGAAGATGGCGTCTTACCCACTGGACCACCAGGGAGTCCCCTGGAGCCCTGTTCATTGTCCCAGCTGGGATGTGAGTGTTACTGCCATGTAGTGGGTGGAGGTCAGGATTGCTGTCAAATATTTTTCAGTGCCAGCACTGCTCCTGCCCTTTACCCCCACCCACGGAGAGGGCAGTGGCACCCCACTCCGGTGCTCTTGCTTGAAAAATCCCATGGACAGAGGAGCCTGGTAGGCTGCAGTCCATGTGGTCACTAAAAGTCGAACACAACTGAGTGAATTCACTTTCCCTTTTCACTTTCATGCATTGGAGAATGAAATGGCAACCTGCTCCAGTTATCTTGCCTGGAAATCCCAGGGATAAGGAAGCCTGATGAGCCACCGTCCATGGGGTCGCACAGAGTCTGACACGACTGAAGTGACTTAGCAGCAGCAGCAGCTGGGTCCAGATGTGCACACGAGAAGCTCAAGAACATATATATGAATGTCTGCATTTCCTTTCCTCCTTTCCTCCCCTACACCAGTGCTAATGTCCTTTACTATTTTCCTTAAACAGATGGACTTTTCATATCACCGCACACAGAGCTATCACACTATTATTTTAGTGGCTGTATTTTATTCCCTTTAAAGGTGAACAGTAACTTTATACATGCTGACACTTTAGTTTTTGGGTAACCTCACACACACACACACACACACACACACACACACACAGACACACACACACACACACACACACACACACACACACAGAACTCTGAAAAGAGACTTGCAGACTTGAGGAACTATTGGTTTACCTGTCCAGTATTATGAATTTTGGTAAGCACCTCTCTTTTTTTAGCCCGGTTAATTTTTTCACTTGCTCCTTGATCAAGCCAGTGTCCTCTTCTACGTCTATGATATACCCTGGACTGTAAATGGGGTTTCCTCATGAGGGGAGCTGCCATGCAAGCAAGTGGCACAGTTGGAAGTCCTCACTGTGGACAGTTGAGTGACCTGTGCCTGTGTTCTCTACTCCTGTCGCCTTGGACTTGCTCACAGTGCCAATCAGGTTGGTGTGATTCCATTCCCTGTGCTTTCCTTCCAGAAACGACACAGAAATAGCAAGGGATGTTGAACTTGAAATTGATCATGCACTCCTTTTCCCTGGGGACAAGAATTCCTCAACAGTTTCCCTTTACAGAAAGGCAAGCCCCAATTCCTCTCACCTGGGTGATGATTTACTGACAATCATGAAGAAATTCAGCATGGGTAATGTTGATCAAGGCAAGAATACAAGGGGTAAAAGTTAATGTATTTCAATCCTGCAGTAGTGTTTTCAGAACACTTAACAAGTCACCCCCCAAATCTTTCCTGACAGATGCATTCCTGCAACATCTTTGCCTTCTGTGATCCTAATTAATATTCTCACTTCAACGAGTGATATTCTTGCCCATCAGGCATTACTGTAACTGAATCGGTATTCTTGTTTCTACATGTGCATCACTGTGAACTATTCCCTTGATAAAGCATTCCTTGCTGTGCACAAATATCATGGAAGTCATTTTAAAAAGTCACTGTTCAGATGCTGGAATCATTTGATCCAGGAATGAAAGAATAGGTCAAATTCACATGCAGTCTAACAAACATACACAAACTTTAAAAAAAAAAAAAAGGAGTAAATACGAGCCATATAATGCATGTATTTTGAATAGGGACGTGCAAGACAGATACGGTAGCAGAGCTGTGCTTAATGGCACAAGTGTGGGGGCAACATGAACGAAGACAGGAGGCACAGGCAGACCCGCAGGAAGAAATGTCAGCTCACAATCATGGGCAAACACGGTGGGGACACCCAGTCTTCATTCTATACAGCGAAAGACATGAACACGTCCAGGGAACAGGAAGCAAATGCAGCTCAGGGTGACTGAGCCAGAACGCTCATGAATTCATCACTAATCCACCAAGTGTCACATGCATTGATCTTCGGAGGAAGAACACCTTACACATCAAATCCAAGTGTGCACTCAAATCTAATAGCACCTAGACTTGAGGGCCCAAGTGAAAGCCCTAAAGAGACTGGGACACAAGTCATGGCAAGTTTCCAGAGAATGAACATCCAGACAAGCATCCACAGTTCAGTTTACTAACGGATCTATGCCCATCTCTGCACTCTTCACTCCAGGACAGTTAGAGATAAAGCCACCACTGGTCTGAAGCACTGGCAGGAAATATTAGGCACTGGGGAACCCCGTCCTAAACATTTCTTGCCTTTAACTTCTTTGCAACGCCTTGCTAGAACTTCTGAATGTGGATAAATGCCATGCAGTCTGTAGAATGAGCCCAGTCTAAGGTCCCGGAAACCATGCCGCAATATGCCATCTCACACCTGCTGTAGAGATAGTACACCACAGTTTCTGCTTTGTTTTGTTTTGAACTAGCACTGATAAAGACAGGTACCAGCCTGCCAGAGCCCCATGGATTCTTTGAAGTTTACAGATTAAGAAAGTAAGAAGACAGGTTTCCAGTGTCTCCTGGGCTGCTGGTTCAGAAATCCCCCCGAGAAGGCCAAGCCTTGTCTTCTAGAGCTGTAGACGTGTCTCTGTAGGAGCTAAGCTGGACTGTGGATATTCAAATGGAAAAGCTGGCCCTGAGCAGAAGAACTCATTCAGGGCATCTTGAAGGGAACATCGATAAACCGGTGAACTTTGACGTTCAACATTTACCCTTTCCCCTCCAAAGAGATGCTGCTTCAGCGAGCAAAAGTTGTAGAGTGAAAACTTCCTGTGGGACATCACCCTCAGGCATGCCCACGTTGGAGCCATCCTATCTGGGATGAGAGGACAACACTGGGGGGACAGATGCTGAACTCTCCCTACCCCAATTTGTGCCTGTCTGTCCTTTGCCCAATCCACAGGTGGACTGGGTTCCAGAAAGCAGTCATCTACTTCAGGAAGACCACGCTAAGTGCTGANCCTGTCTTCTCTACTCCTGTAACCTTGGACTTGCTCACAGTGCCAGTCAGGTTGGTGTGATTCCATTCCCTGTGCTTTATTCCAGAAATGACACAGAAATAGCAAGGGATGTTGAACTTAAAATTGATCATGCACTCCTTTTCCTGGGGACAAGAATTCCTCAACAACTTTCTCTTTACAGAAAAGCAACCCCCAATTCCTCTCACTTGGGTGATGATTTACTGACAATCATGAAGAAATTCAGCATGGGTAACGTTGATCAAGGCAAGAATACAAGGGGTAAAAGTTAATGTATTTCAATCCTGCAGTAGTGTTTTCAGAACACTTAACAAGTCACCCCCGAATCTTTCCTGACAGATAAAAAATTTCCTGACAGATGCATTCCTGCAATATATTTGCCCTCTGTGATCCTAATTAATATTCTCACTTCAAAGAGTGATATTCTTGCCCATCAGGCATTACTGTAACTGAATGGGTATTCTTGATTCCACATGTGTGTCACTGTGAAGTATTCCTGTGATAAAGCATTTCTTGCTGTGCACCAATATCATGAAAGTAATTTAAATAAGTCACTGTTCAGATTTTGGAAGCATTTAATCCAGTAATGAAAGAATAGGTCAAATTCACATGCAGTCTAACAAAGATACAGAAACTTAAAAAAAAAAAAAAGGAGTAAATACGAGCCATATAACGCATGTATGTTGAATAAGGACATGCAAGACAGATACGGCAGCAGAGCTGAGCTTAATGGCACAAGTGTGGGTGCAACATGAAACAAGACAGGAGGCACAGGCAGACCTGCAGGAAGAAATGTCAACTCACAATCATGGGCAAACACGGTGGGGACACCCAGACTTCATTCTATACAGAGAAAGACATGAACACGTCCAGAGAACAGGAAGCAAATGCAGCTCAGGGTGACTGAGCCAGAACACTCATGAATTCCTCACTAATCCGCCAAGTCTCACATGCATTGATCTTCGGAGGAAGAACACCTTACACATCAAATCCAAGTGTGCACTCAAATCTAGTAGCACCTAGACTTGAGGGCCAAAGTGAAAGCCCTAAAGAGACTGGGGCACAATTAATGGCAAGTTTCCAGAGAATGACGATCCAGTCAAGCATCCACAGTTCAGTTTACTAACTGATCCATGCCCATCTCTGCATCAGTCTTCATTCTATACAGAGAAAGACATAAACACATCCAGGGAACAGGAAGCAAATGCAGCTCAGGGTGACTGAGCCAGAATGCTCATGAATTCATCACTAATCTGCCAAGTCTCACACGCATTGATCTTCGGTGGAAGAACACCTTACACTTCAAATCCAAGTGTGCACTCAAATCTAATAGCGCCTAGACTTGAGGGCCCAAGTGAAAGCCCTAAAGAGCTGGGACACAAGTCATGGCAAGTTTCCAGAGAATGACGATCCAGTCAAGCATCCACAGTTCAGTTTACTAACTGATCCATGCCCATCTCTGCACTCTTCACTCCAGGACAGGTTAGCGATAAAGCCACCACTGGTCCTGAAGCACTGGCAGGAAATATTAGGCACTGGAGGACCCCATCCTAAACATTTCTTGCCTTTAATTTCTTTGCAATGCCTTGCTAGAACTTGTGAATGTGGAAAAATGCCATGCAGTCCTAGAATGAGCCCAGTCTAAGGTCCCGAAAACCATGCCCCAATATGCAATCTCATACCTGCTGTAGAGTTAGTACACCATAGTTTCTGCTTTGTTTTGTTTTGAACTAGCACTGAGAAAGACAGGTACCAGCCTGGCAGAGCACAAAATATTCTTTGAAGTTTACAGATTAAGAAAGTAAGAAGACAGGTTTCCAGTGCCTCCTGGGCTGCTGGTTCAGAAATCTCCCCGAGAAGGCCAAGCCTTGCCTTCTAGAGCTGTAGTCGCATCTCTGAAGGAGCAAAGCTGGGCTGCTGATATTCAAACGGAAAAGTTGGCCCTGAGCAGAAGATCTCATTCAGGGCATCTTTAAGGTAACATCGATAAACCCATGAACTTTGACGTTCAGCATTTACCTTTTGCCCTCCAAAGAGATGCTGCTTCAGGGAGAAAAGTTGTAGAGTGAGAACTTCCTGTGGGACATCACCCTCAGGCATGTCTACTTTGGAGCCATCCTATCTGGGATGAGAAGACAATACTGGGGGGACCGATCTGAACTCTCCCTACCCCCATTTGTGCCAGTCTGTCCTTTGCCCATTACAGAGGTGGACTTGGTCCCAGAAAGCAGTCATCTACTTCAGGAGGACCACCCTAAATGCTGACCAGTCCCTCAGTGAGCTCCATATGCTCCAGGTGTTCCCATTGGTCCTTAAGAGAGTAGCAACACAGCCCTAGAGAAAGGACAGGTCCCTTGTGGTTGAAAACATTCTGTGCTGAGCCATTCAGCAAG
>SJXQ01008147.1:0-50634 GCA_006408695.1 Aepyceros melampus
GAGAGGTTAGATTAGACCAGGAAGAGGCAAATCTCTGCCCTGAGGCCAGACCCAGCCCACTTCATGTTCTTAGCATATTGTCTAGGGCTGCTTGGTGTTAAAACTGCAGAGCTGAGCCGTGATGGAGACAGTACAGTCTTCAGAGCCTAAAATGCTTACATTCCCAACACTTTTCAGAAAAAAGATGCCAACCCCTGGGCTAGACCACCTGAATATCAGAGCCAGTAAAGCAGACTTTGCTTAGTTCATCACTCTCCCTCCAGTACTTAGACCTGGCACAAGGCAGGTGTTCAATACATATTTGAAGAACTCAAAGTTTTCAGCCTGTTGCACCAAGGCTTGAGTAGTTTACATAACAATAACAGTAGCTGATTGTATTAATACCACCTGTAAGACATGGCCTGGGGTCTTCTCTCATAGCTCAGTTGGTAAAGAATCCGCCTGCAATGCTGGAGACCCCAGTTCGATTCCTGGGTTGGCAAGATCCACTGGAGAAGAGATAGGCTACCCACTCCAGTATTCTTGAGTTTCCCTGGTGGCTCAGCTGGTAAAGAATCTGCCTGCAATGAGGAAGACCTGAGTTCAATCCCTGAGTTGAGAAGATCCCCTGGAAAAGGGAAAGGCTACCCACTCCAGTATTCTGGCCTGGAGAATGCCATGGACTGTATAGTCCATGGGGTTGCAAAGAGTCAGACATGACTGAGTGACTTTCACTTTCAAGGCATGGCATAAAAATGTAACATATCAACAATGCCGTAAGAGAAGTTTTATTCTTATCTTTCCCATTTTATGGATGGAGAAATTGAGACACAAGAAGATTAAATAACTTGTCCTTCTAAGTAAGTGGGACGAGTCAGGACCTGAACTCAAGTTGTCCAATGCCACAGTACTGCAATGAGGAAGACCTGAGTTCAATCCCTGAGTTGAGAAGATCCCCTGGAAAAGGGAAAGGCTACCCACTCCAGTATTCTGGCCTGGAGAATGCCATGGACTGTATAGTCCATGGGGTTGCAAAGAGTCAGACATGACTGAGTGACTTTCACTTTCAAGGCATGGCATAAAAATGTAACATATCAACAATGCCGTAAGAGAAGTTTTATTCTTATCTTTCCCATTTTATGGATGAGAAATTGAGACACAAGAAGATTAAATAACTTGTCCTTCTAAGTAAGTGGGACGAGTCAGGACCTGAACTCAAGTTGTCCAATGCCACAGTTCATAGTGTGCTGTACACACTGCCTGTCACCTGGCCAAAGGGACAAAGGCAGTTGCTCATTTGTCTGTTTTATCTTTTGGTATCTACACTTGCTTTTCTTTAAAGTCGGGGTCTCTAAGTTTTTTAAAGTTTGAAAATCGTGGAACTAGATCTAATTAAGTCACTTTGACAGTCTAAAATATAGCTTTAGCAGAGTTACTCTAAAGGAGAAAGTAAAATTGCATCCCTCATCTTCCCTCTTCTCTTTACACATGGAGCCCTAAAGACATCTCTGCAAATTCCACAGCAGGACACCATCCCTCCCCCAACTGCACAGAATGAAGAAGACTCTCTGCTTCTCAAAGGAAGAATAACTAAGAAAGCAATGGCAACTTTTATGTCCATTGTACTCTCCAAAAAATATAGAAAAGAACAGACTCAAAGAGACTTAGAACCTAATTCAACTTTCAATTGATTCACTTGTTGTAGAAGCTTAGAGGATGAGCTTGAAAAGTGCACAACCTATGAAGAATTCCAAATACTGAATCTGCAGCTGGGATAAGCATAGAGTGGCGTGAAATTTCACTCCAAATTTCAAGGCTACCGCTCGTAGCCCTGAGCTGCTCTTATTTTTCAGCATGTGAGCACATGTTTTCCAACACAGAGACATCAATAAGTCAAGCCAAGGATAATCTCCAGGTCATTAATTAAAGCCTGTGTACAGGCATGCACACGATATCATCATACATAGCATACGGAGCCATAAACACTACGTGGAACCAGCAGCTATAAATTATGAGCATATAATTCCCTTGAGCTTCATAAACCATAAAAATGAAGCTCAAGTGGTTTGTGTAGTCATTTGAATCCCAGAAGGAAATACAGCACTGTGATTCAAAAGTTGCTTATTGTTTATTTTTATATAATGGATGGATCCTACTTGTCAATTCAGTGTGCCCTCCTCCCACTGGGGCCGTCCATCCTCACGCTGACTCTCCGTCAGCCATCCCCTCCCAGCCTGGCTTCCCCCAAGGTCTCCCCTCTTCACAGAAAAGGCCCCCCTCCATGGCAGGAGCAGAAGCAGCAGCCTGGTGGGAGTTTGGGGCTTCTCATCCCACTAGCAAACATTAATAATTCACAAGAGCTGTGTAACTCTGTGAATCATCAATGACTTTTTTTCATGGGATGCAGCATTTGAAATGCGGCATTGCATGTATTATGACTTACTTACAGATTTGGAAAAACAACAGCTATTGAGCACTAATGTCTTCATGAAAGTATTGTTTTAAATGATGTCTTCCCAATCCCAGTCCTCAAATGCCTTGTCTCCATTCAAAAATGTGATGTCCTTTCCTTAAATCCTATGCATTCATCCACTCATTAACCTAACAATGAGAAATCAAATATTTAGTGATCCCTGAGTATATACTTGGAAATGTGTCATACTTAGGATGTTTTCCTCTCGAGAATGTGCAATCTGGTTTTAAAGTAAAATAAAAATACACTGCAGAGCATGAGAATTAGAGTCAGGTAAAAGAAAGAATCTTCCCTGATGGCTCAGAGGTTAAAGCATCTGCCTGGAATGCAGAAGACCCAGGTTCGATCCCTGGGTCGGGAAGATCCCCTGGAGAAGGAAATGGCAACCCACTCCAGTACTCTTGCCTGGAGAATCCCATGGAGGGAGGAGCCTGGTAGGCTATAGTCCATGGGTCGCAAAGAGTCGGACACGACTGAGTGACTTCACACCACAAACCACACCACACCACAAAAGAAAGTGAAAGTGAAAGTTGCTTAGTCGTGTCCGACTCTTTGCAAACCCATGGACCATACAGACCAGGGAATTCTCTAGGCCAGACTACTGGAATGGGTAGCCTTTCCCTTCTCCAGGAGATCTTCCCAACCCAGGGAACCCAGGAGTCAAGTAAACCAGGGTTATGTTTGAACTCTACTGCTTCTTAACTGTGTGGTATTAGTATGACACTTAATTTCTCAGAACAATCATCTTCTCATCTGAATAAGTGAAGATGATAATATTTGCCTTTCTGAGTAGCTGAGAGTTAGTAACATATACCTCTTACTTGCTATATGCCCTTGGGTAAATTATGTAACCACTCAGTGTCTCCATTTCCTCAGTCTGCAAAATGGGGATTGTAAGTGTTCTTCTCATGTTATTCTGAAGATTAAATGTATTATTAAGTGTAAAAAATGCAGAAGAGTGCTTGGTAGATCATAAGAGCTCAACTGATATTAGTGACTCAGGTTGTTTCTCTACATAAAGTGCCTATATCATACCATTTAGTAGATATTCAAAGTATTATAAAATAATATCAATAATAAATAAGAAACTGCTGCTGCTGCTGTTGCTAAGTCGCTTCAGTCGTGTCCAACTCTGTGCGACCCCATAAAACAGCAGCCCACCAGGCTCCCAGATCCCTGGGATTCTCCAGGCAAGAACACTGGAGTGGGTTGCCATTTCCTTCTCCAATGCATGAAAGTGAAAAGTGAAAGTGAAGTCGCTCAGTCATGTCCGACTAGTAGCTACCCCATGGACTACAGCCTGGTAGAGGCTCCTCCATCCATGGGATTTTCCAGGCAAGAATATTTCATATCAAATTATGTTACATAGTCTAAAACAATTTTTTTAAAGAAACACCCCCAAAGGACCGAACACAGGGACTCAAACCTATACATCTATGTTAGTAGCAGCATTATTCACAATAGTCAAAAGATAGCAGGAACCCAGGTGTCCGTCTACAGGTGAATAGATAAACAAAGGTGGCACATACATAAAATGGAGTGTTACTCAGCTTTAAAAAGAAAGGAAATTCTGACACATGCTACAACACGGATGAAAGCTGAAGACTTTATGCTAATTGTATATACCTCACTTACATGAGGTATCGAGAGAAGTAATATTTACAGAAACAGAAAGTAACGCAGTGGCTTCCAGAAGCTGGAGGGATGCGGTATAGAGTACCTGCGGAAGATGAAAAAGTCTGGAGATGGATGGTGGTGATAGACACAACGCAAATGTACTTAATGTCACACTGTACACTGAAAAGTGGTTAAAATGGTAAATTTTATAGTCTGTAATTTTACCACACAAAAAAGTTTAGAAACAAACGGCACGTAAAGAGGGTTACAGAAGTCTAGGATGTCTCCTTCGAGCAAGTGACACAATAATTGCATCTTAGAGGACAGGAAGATCTGGGGAAACGGCATGTTCAGAATGAGGGGAGCACTCGAGTGAGGGCCTGGTTGGGGAAAGGACCAGAAGGGCATGAGACAGCCCAGTCGGAGCCCAGGCTGTCTACTGGGGAGAGCAGGACCACCGCGAGGAGGCCTGGCTGCAGCCCCTGTCTCCACCTACCCCTCCAGGCTCACCCACCCTCAGACCGTCCAGAGCTAACTTCAGAATTCATGCCACCTCGCAAATCGGTGCCCTTTCATCTCTCTTCGCAGTTCCTCTTCCTTGGAAATCCCTTTTGTGTGATGAATTCCATTCCCTCAAGACCAGGTTCCAAGGTCATATCCTTGGCAAAGCCTTCCCTGACTCCAGAACTTCCCCCACACTTTCTCTCCTGGGCAAGAACCACTGTTCCTCAACAGTGAGGCTTTTATCTTTTCCTTATGCCCAGGTCTTAGCACGTGCCTAGTGCATTGTTGGTGCTCAATAAATGCATGTGGAGCAGGTGAATCCTGGAGAAATTCAGGCAGTAGAGCTGAGACTGGATGCACTGAATGGAGGTGATGGTCTGAGTTGGGGTAAAGAAAAGTCCTCAAACAGGCACAGAGAACAGACCGGAAGGGCTAAGAGACAGAGTCCAAGGAAGCAGAGAGGAGGACCATGTCCAAGTCCAGGCAGGAAGGTGGGGGCCCTGGATTAAGCAATTACGATGAGGAGGGAGAGAACTATTTAGGGGGAAAAAAATCCTCCCCCTAGCAACTGATTAAATATGAAAAGTCAAGAGCATTGATAAAGTTTTTTAATGGGCTAAAATTTTTACTGCGAATGACGCAATTAAATGGTTTTATTGACTGAGACCAAGAGAATGCCGGAATGAAGACGCTGCACGGGCAGAGTTCCGGTTCCGGGTGAAGCTGGGCCGCTGTGTTTCCGGGAAGAGGAGGATGACGGGAAGAGGAGGATGACGGGAAGAGGAGGATGACGAGGCGTCCCGCCGAGATGAGAGGCATTCGCACATCACTCTCCAGGCTACCACCTCTTCAACCTATCCCAGGCCCCTTTCTTTGCTATACCGTCTAGAGGGCTGTGTCTTCACAAAACAGAAAGGCTCATCTTCAAAGCTACTTCATTCCCAGAACTTAAAAAATAAAAGAGTAAGCTCAGTTATATACAACGTTCAGCAGGGGACGAGTAGACCAGGTTCCCCTTTTCCGAACCTGTTCTAAACACCAGAGGAATTTCTTTGGAGGCCCCTGAGTGGCTCTAGACAAGGGAGACACATCCTCTACTTACCCTTTCCGACTTTAGTGGCTTCTGGGCCAATGCTGCCTTCGGTCTCCTGCCTGACGAGAGGACCGATCAGAAAGCTGCCAAAGCTTAGAGGTCTTACACGTTCTAATAGAAATATTCCAAAATGCTTTCCATTAACACTTTCCTCTTAAGGAACACTGATTATTTGCCAGTATATAGACTACAGCTTCACATCAAGGAATTTGAGCTATAGGTAGTGGGAAGCTCCTGGTCTAAAGATACGTGGATGTCGAGGGCAGTTACATCAGGAAATCACGACAGGTCGATGGTTGGAGGCTATTATCTCTGCCTCCAGGAGATGACAGTCTCACTATCATCCCCCAACACAAAGTGGGAAACCGGGTACCCTGAAAACAGGTTTTCCTATCAAGTGGAGACTGACGGATGCAGACAGCACCATTGCAGTGCTAAGAGCACCATCAGAACTCCAAAGGGCTACACATGGCCAAAAGGCTATGGAAAGAGAAGCAGAGTTGTGTAATAATTAAGACAGTGTTTGCCAGTGCTGGACTTTCTCGGGGGGGGGGGGGGGGGGGTAAAGTGCACTTCTAAAATTCAGATTACTAGTTTTCACTTCATATATTCTGATTCACTGGGTTTGGGTTGTGGTTCAAGAAGCTGAAACTTTAAACAAATACCCCCCAATGATGGCGATGCTGATGNGCTGAGGGCGTGAGGGGGGGGGGGGGGGGGGGAATTATTTCTCAGACAATCAACAAATAATTTTAGATGGGTGGACTACCCGCTGACTGATAATGGAGATTTTCACAAAATTCAAGTCATAAAACTCCAGGAAATGAAATAAAAAAGCAAGTTAAATCACCATCAGTTTATTTATGTTATTCGTACCATGCTAATTGTAAAACTCGATCTTAGAGATGATCATCCCAGCAGGGTTTCCAAGGTTCCGTCTCAGCGCTCCCCACTGTCTCCCAAAGCACTCACACTCCCGCAAGCCCTCCCCACACACACAGCAGCTTACTAGTCCCCTAAGAAGATGGCAAAGAGTTGGTCTTCCCTCCAAAGCCTGCATCGCGAGCACAACTAAACAGAGGCTCTGGGGACTTTGAGCCGAGGAGAGCACTCATTTATTAGCTCTCTTTCAGGAAAAAAAAAAAAAATCATAGAATGAATTCTGGAAAGACTCACTGATTTCTAAATGCCACTCCTAGGACCTGTGACCCTTTCTTACCAGTCCAGTGAAAAATGAGGAAAATAAGGCCCATAGGACAAGTTTTCCAAAAGATAAGTTTTGTTAAAGAAAAGGGTTTTTTCTCATATGCTTCTTGTATTTTACATATATGAATGTCATTTTATTTATAAAATGAAGGTAATACATCATATTAGATTTTTTAATGTCCTTACAAAATATAATGGTCAATCTCCAAACATTGTCTGAAATATTGCTGGCTGATGAGATTAAATAGATTGAAAACTGCCCTCTGATCCTGCTTCCTTTCTTCGCTTTAATCTTTCGGGCCATGGGTGGCCCCTCAGCCCATGGAGTACTGGTATCCTCAGTCCACACAAGCCATCTCCCCTCATCCCTGTTTATACTCCTCCTCCACTCTTCCAGCTAAGCCCACTTCATAATAGTTAGCAAAAAAGATAAGCAACAGTCATGTGCATCAAAAGAGTATTTACACGCAAGCATTATCATGTATTTTGTAAGTATCGATACACTTCCAAGAACCTACAGCAGTTCTCTCATTTTATAAATGAAGTCATTGAGGACCAAAAAAGCATAGTGACTTGCCCACAGTCACAAGAAGGTATAAGCCATCTTGTAATCTCTTTATTATAAGGTTTTTGGCCATTTCCTTAAAAGAAAATACACATGTGCACAATTTTAAAACCTCACTCATTAAATATCAAAATCAAAACTCCCCATGAATCTAGCTATGTCTCTAAGGTTATGTTGATCACTTGAAAGGTCATGTGGTCTTGATTCACTGAGGATATCACAAATTGAAAAACAATAGGCAAATTTTTAATGTGATGTACATAAATTATCTTTGGGGATCCCCTTAGGGGTCCTCAGAGGAGTTTTTGTCAAAAAATAATAATAATGCACAGAACATTTTAAGCAAACAATGTTGAAAAAGATCCAGGATGCCTCTAAGCTCACACCATTTTTCCAAGGCTTGGGTTCTATCTTCTCTGGCATTTCCTTCCCAGGTCCCAAGAGAAAGTATTTTTCTCAAGTCTCACCACCACTTGCATTTTGCTTTCTGTTCTCAAGGTTGGCTTCAGAAAATGTCTCCTTTAGATATGTCAGTGACACTGACGGTGTCTGTCAGTTTCCCCCATTGTATTTGTCCACACCCGAAGCCACAGGTTAGAGCACAACTCTCTGTTCACACTCTGATTTGTGAAGTAACTGATTCCAGTATATGCACCCAAAATATTTATAATTTGTTACTTCCAAATACAAGTCATAGGATAATTTCACCTGTTTAAAAATACTGTAGAGTAGTGTCCTAGTGTTACTTGTCCTTCATCCATAAGAAACAAAGCCTTGACTGGCTTCACCCTGTCCCATATGTTCTGTCAAAGGACATAGCTTAATTGAAGACTTGTTTATTTTATAATGACTAGCAGGAAAAGCATCCCACTCTTGACTTGGAGATTTCAAACTTAAATGAAATCCCTCTGAAAGCTGGTAACCAATTCTACGACCTAACAGAGCCCAGCGATATATCACTGCAAGTCTGTAAAGCCAAGGGCAACCTTGAACATCTGCACTATCTCAAAAGCTTTAGTACTCCTTGGTTGAGAAGTGTCACAAGAATTAGGTTCTCCAATCACCAGCCTGAGACTAACACTGTGCAGTTTATTTCAGTGGAAGGGATGCTATTTCACAGCAAGAATGGCTTTCACTGCTGCATGAAAGCAGACATCCTGGTTTAACCATTTGCATCCAGCACTGATTATAGTCATCTGACTTCTTTCTACAAACCACTCTCTGTTCTCAGCAGGACTATCCATCTATTAAAATGCTTGTTGGTTAGAGTCCTTCTTCTTTGACTTTTCTCAGACCTCACTCTGAAGGAAGGAGGCTTTCATTTCTTACACATATTGCTTCCACTGTATTTGTACACAATAAATCTTCAGATGCAGTATTTGATGTTTTAAAAGACAAAACAGTGTTAAAATGAGCAGATTTCTCATGGAATTTGCTCCATTGACGATAGCCACATAATCACTAATCTGATCTTTACACCAACTATCAAAGAATGTCTTTGTTTGTATCCATCTGCTTTGATTATTCATTCTATTTGGAAGGAAGGAAGGCCCGGTGCTCACCTGGCCTTGACGGCAGGATGTGTATCCCCTACCTGTGTACCTTGGCTTACATCCCCTCTGGGTAGGAGTCCAGAGTCATGCACACACACGGATGATCTTTTTTCCAATCCAATTTCCCACCATTCTGAACAACCTTAAACTAGGATGCTCACTGGACAACAAACAGGGGTACCTGGCAATCCAGAGAAGCCCGCAGTGTCATGGCTCCTGACCTGACCTCTGTGTCCACAGCTTTCCTCACATTTACTGACCACATGCGTCAAACCTACCTTACCAACCACAGACAAAGCTGCAGCATGAGCAGCAGCTGCCTCTGTCTTCCAGGCTGCTGTCAGGTTCAAGAAGGTGTGAGTAGAAGGTGGAATGGAATCGAATCAAGTCGAATCGCTTTTCATCCTTCCAGGGAACAGAAGCCTCTTTGATTAAGTAGAAACAAAATGTATGCAAACAGGACCTCATAATCTTATCTCATTGTTGTGTTGTATTTTTTTTTTCCCTTGTCACTCATATCATAAGCAGCATGGCTACCTAAAATGACATGTGACTTGAGAGTAAGTAAAATGGCACACAATTCTGCCTAAGAAAAGATAGACGACGGCGAAAATAGACAGGTGTGGATACAGAGGAATGTGATTTTCATCCTTTAAAAAGAAAGAGGGAGAGCGAGTGAGAAACAAAGAAACATTGCCAGCGTCCTCAGTGACCCGCACAGATCAAATTATACAGGATGGGGTAATATGATTGCCCGTTTTCAAATCAGCCCGCAGATGCGCCACTGCTATTGCGTGAGCTGCGAGTGACGGCACAGCCCTGCTGGAAGTCCTACTAAAAGGGAATTACAATAATCAAGCCAGAGCTCCATCAGGGCATGTGTTACTGCAGCAAAATTAAGCACAGAAGCACAACCTGCCTGAGGCCTCAAAATCACAAAACCATTGTCTTAACCTTCCAAACACTGTTCATTGAAAGAAGGGGTATCATTAAAAAAAAAAAAAAATTAAGATTGAGCACAGCAGTCTTACGTTGACTTTTTTTTTTATGCATTTAAATCATTGACTCCATTCATCTTTGCTGTTTCTTCCTCCTGATGGCCTCGTCCCTTGTTTATGCTACCCATTCAATTTTGACTTTCAATCATGAGATTTCAATCATAAAACTGAAAGTCAAGGATTTAGAAATTATTTCCTCCACAGAACATTTTAAATAAAACATGTGTGGTAAACAGTTTTTATACACCTCAATAAATACACTTCTATCATCAAAAGCCATCTTGGAGCTTTTGAATAAAAAGAACTAGAATCTTAGCTTTAGAAGAACTAAAGCTTCAACCACTAGGGAATCTGGTCGGTTCAGTCAAATCATTTTTGTGTTCATGAAAACTCAGTCAAATTCATCTTCACACTGTACGAATTAGTGATTTTCAAGCTGTGTTCTCAGAGCTGCAGAACTCCAGAGGACGAGCAGAGATCTCTCACCCTCAGCCCGGCCAACTCTACCTACCCATCTTCCCCATCCCATCCATCACTTCTGTCACCACCAGGTACCAGCACTGTCCTTTCACCCAGACAGGGCACAAGCCCCTTACAGATTCCCTTGCTTCTTCATCTGCCCACTTCCATCTGGTTTTCACATGGAAGCCCCAGAATTCCTTTTAAAACATAGACTAGCTCATATTTCTTCCGTCTAAGCCCTTTCAAGGACTCCACATTTTAGTTCAAAGAAAAATGAAGCTCCTTGCTTTGCCTTGAAAAACTCTGCAAAACCCATCCTCCAGTTTGTGCCCCTCTCTCTGACTCACAACAGCTGCAGCTGAGAAAGAAAATACTTGCCCTTCTGTGCCTTGAAAACACCAGCTCCTTCTTACCACAAGAAGTGAAAACCTCAGGGCCTTTGCACATGCGGCTCACTGTCTTTGCAGAGCTGGCCCTTCATCATCTTTAAGTTTGAGCCTCCATGCCCCCTCCTCAAAAAACCTGTACCTGACCACCCTTATTGAGTAGTTTTTTTTCCCCCAGCATGTTCTCTGTCACTGTATCCTCTTCATCTCTTTCACAGCAGCCACTGCAAAGTGATTTATTCAACTTACTGATTTTACTGACTGTACCCCAACTAGACTGAGCTCCATGAGCAGTGATGCTAATGCCTGTTCACAGGTTCCTTGTGGGCCATGCACCTGCCTTATTTCACCATTAGGTTTCGGCAAAATGATAACACAATTAATGGTTGTAGCTAAATGACAGAAGGACAAAATCTATGGCTGATTCATACTGATATTTGGTAGAAACAAACACAATACTATAAAGCAATTACCCCTCAATTAAAAAAAAAAGATAAGCAAATGAAGAAAGGAAGAAATGAGAGGCTAAATGAATTCATCAGTCCATTTGTAACAAGGCGTAAAAGAGAACATGTACAATAGGTAGGCTTCACCACTGCACTCAGGTCAGTACAGCCTGAAATTTAAATTGAAGGGAATTCTGCATAATCTGCAGTTTCTTTACATGCCCTTTCCTCCTACATTTTAGGGGAAGAGGACAATGAAAGGGATCAGAAGCAAGTCTTGGATCTGGTTCTCCCTACCCCAGCCAGCCTTGCCTCCTGTTTGATGGGGACAAAACAAGGCAAGCACCTGATTAGGCCCTTCCCCCAGCAGCTCTTGGGGTCCTGGTTTGGGCAGCAGCCTTTCCTTACTGGCCCATGGTCCTCCTTGCGTGTCGCTTCCTACCCAATTCTGTGAGGTCTCTTGGTGCACATACAACATCTGGCAGAACCCTGAAATCACAGGTCTGGATACTGCAAAGGTATCTCCATGTATTACCCTCCTGCTCTGCAGGGAAAAAAAGTTATTTTTGATTGAAATCACTTTTTTAGTTATGACAGGTCAGAGGAAGTTCATCATCCCCATTGTTCAATTTTCCTCTGAGTCATTTTTTTTTTATTTTGTCTTGTTGTAAAATTAAATATCTTTAAATGTACTATTTTACATAGATATATGGCTAAAAGCAAAGCCATGTGATTGAGACTAATTTACAAGAATGACTATGTATACATGCATATATATATATATATATATATATATATAAATTAAGTCATTTTAAATTCTGATCCACCATACAATGTCAATGGTTTCTACACAACCATTTATCACACAGTTTATCAATACAACTTACCATTTTTTTCCATTTCAAAGAGACTGTTAATTCAAATCTGTCTTCATACTGGGAAGAAGATCAGCTACTAGAAAGTTTTAACTCAATACCACGGAGAGAAAAGAAACTGATTTATTGCCATAATTTTAAAAGAAAGTGATATAATAACATTCACAAATGACATTCATTTGATTTTATTTTGATATTTATTTTAAAATGGAATGTCCATGCTCAGAGTTTGCAGACAAAATTACTAAGCATTCTGTCACCTCTACTGCTAACAAAATTATAAAGCAATGTTCACACTATTTGGAAGAAATTCATGTTTTTCCATTTCTGTTTCAATAATTTGGTCAAATATTGAGAAAATGGAACCTCAAAAGAATCATAAACTGTGAAAAAAGAATGATGATTGCAGGTCTTTTAAATACTGAAGTTAAAATCAAGCCAAATGGATTTTCTTAAAAAATAATTTGTGGCAGATATAATTTAAGCTCCCAAAAGAAAGAAATCATTTATCTAAGGATAATGATGTTTACATAGAAAACTATCTGATGACCAACCCCAGCTCTGTTATATTTTATTTCTTAACCCTTTCTCTTTATTTCTTTACCACTTAATAAATACTTTCCTCTTTTTCCTTTAATTTCTTTCTCCTCTTGTTCATTGCTTTGTAAGAAGGAAAATAAGAAGGAGGAAGAAGGGAACAAGAAGAAAAGGAAAGAAAGACTTAGGAGTAAGGGAAGGATTCCTCCATCCATAGCTTGTCCTGGGTCATGTGATGAGTTGTAAGCACCAAAATATTTCCTGTCAAGAACGGTCACTTGAAAAATGAGGGCCTGGGCACACTGTGTCTTTGGCAGACCTCCCACCTTTCCACATCCTCCTTCCAGATGTCAGAGGCTTGCCTTCTCCCCATAGAGACACCCACTCTCCCATTCTAACTTTGCTTTGACTATTATTACAGTGCTTACCCTCTCAAAGCAGTGTCTGACTGTTGCCTCCTCTCTACCTCCTTATTTTCATAATTTACTGACCTTGTGTCTCATTCTTCCAGAAATTGCCTTTCTGGAAAGCAAGTAGACTCTGGAGATAACACCTCTAAGTTTGAATCCTAGCTGTGCAACTTATAGCTGTGTGACTTTGGGCAACTTACTTACCCTCTCTGAGACCCAGTTTCCCTGGATGTAAAAGTGGGGATAATAATTTCTTTTGCATCTGTTGTTAGGATGCTTTACTATAATAAACTTACTGTGAAGGGATTTTTTATAGAGGCTGGCATTCAGTAAGTGAGTGATTGAAGTCGCTCAGTTGTATCCGACTCTTTGTGACCCCCATGGACTGTAGCTTACCAGGCTCCTCCGTCCTTGGGATTTTTCAGGCAAGAATACTGGAGTGGGTTTCCATTTCCTTCTCCAGGAGATCTTCCCAACCCAGGAGTTGAACCCAGGTCTCCCACACTGTAGGCAGACACTTTACCATCTGAGCCACCAGGGAAGTCCCCTGAATACAGTAAGAACTTGATAAAGGAAGGTGGTAGCTATAATAATACTTAGCATTTTTAATCTTTCATTTTAGAAAATGATCAACAAATATAAACATATGAAGAGTTAATACAGAATAATGTTTTAGAACCTTTACTTTGCATTTTTCATCCTAAGGTCGGGCTTGAGTCATTCACAAAAACACTATGGAAAACAAAAATGTTTTATACTCATAAAGTTCTAGAAAAACTTGGTTGTAAATCAGAGCAATATTGAGATGAACAAATGTTTAGAAAAAGGCACAAAAAAAGAGCAAAGTGTTCCAATATCCAAGAAATTTAGCCATTTATTTAGCAAAATTCACTTCAGGTCAGCCAACTATCATAAAGAATCTGCCAAACACCGGGAATAGAGAGAGAATTAAAACACACTCCCTGCCCTCCAGGAATCTGCACACCAGTGAGGGACACATACCAAACTGCTTCAGAAAATGATAGAATGAGTGACATGCTTCAGGGAGCAAAGAGGAGGGACTCTTCCCCTAATCTGCAGTCAAGGAAAGGCTTTCCAGAAAAGTCAACACCTGAACTGTCTTTAAAAATGAATCCAAGTGACTTGTGCGAAGAAGGATGGGAGGGCAACCACTGCAGGCAGAGCAAACTGCTGAAGGAAGGCAGGGAGCGTTAGGGAGAAGAGTCCAGCAAGAAGGTGTTGGAACATACAGCGGGCGGGAGACGGTAAGGAAGCAGGGCCCGCGGAGCAGCCTGCCCTTGGCTCTCCCCGGGACACAGGCACGTTGCAGGGGCCTGCACAACTGGATTTGGTCTTGAGGGACATGCTGGCTTTGGAGTGAAGACACGGGCTTGAGGATGGGGTGACAGGGAAAGGGGCCACGAGGGGAGCAGAAATACAAGCCAAGCACGGACAGGAAAACTCCAAGAGAGAGTCTCAGTTCTTCACCTGAGAGACGTTACAAGTGGGTTCCCAGAATATTTAGAAAGCAAAACCAACAAGGTACAGGTAAAACCTTGAAGAAATAATAAAGGTAAAAGCAAGTATCAAAATGTCAGACTCTGTGTGTGTGTTTGTGTGTGTGTGTGTGTGTGAGTGTGAGTGCATGCTAAGTCGCTTCTGTTGTGTCTGACTCTTTGTGACCCTATGGACTATAGACAGCTAGGCTCCTCTGTCCATGGTGATTCTCCAGGCAAGAATACTGGAGTGGGTTGCCATGCCCTCCGCCAGGAGATCTTTCCGACCCAGGGATCGAACCCACCTATCTTGTGTCTCCTGTACTTAAGGCGGGTTCTTAACCACTAGCGCCACCTGGGAACGCTCAGACTCTAACAGTTTCCAAATACTGGAAATGGTCACAAGGACACAAGGTACCCATATTAACTGCAGCTCCTGATATGTGATCTACAAATCAATGTAGTTATTATTCTCTACAACAGGAGCATCTGTTTAATAAAATATTTTAAATTTCTACTGTCAATTTTTAACAAGCACATGGGGCTTTGGAACTAGACACATAACTAGGTTCCAAAGTGGTGCTCCATTGAAATTCTTTTTGCATTAGGTCTTATTCCTTTCCCACCAATTTTTAGATTAATTAATGTAAATATAAGACTATCCACACACTCAAATTATTTGACAAACTTGAATAAAATAACAAATGTTCTTGATCAAATAATCACTTTTAACAGTGTTGGAAAAACTAAATTGACTCATCAATTCAATCAAGATGAATGAATTAGTTGTTCTGTTGACACAGTTTCTTTCAAAATAAAAAATGCTCTGCCATTGCACAAAAGCCAAATGTTCTTCTGCATTGGAGTTTGATGCACCGAAAAACAAACAAAATTTCAAATGAGTGCCTAATCAAGGATCATTACATAAGTGAGTGCCAGGAAAATGTATTTTTTAAATCCATTAAAAATTAGTTGATAACTTTCCCTCAGTAATAACCACAGTGTTGAAAAGAGATGTCCTAATGCATTCAGTATTTTAAAACACTGATGGGTTACATGCCAACCAATAGTGGAGTGGCTGAAAATGGTACAAGGTTTCTTTTGGAGGTGATGAAAATATTCTAAAGTTAGATGGTGGTGGAAGTTACATAACTCTGTAGGTATACTCAAATTTATGGGTTTGTATACTTAAAACAGGTGTACTTTATAGTATGCAAATTATATCTAAATAAAACTGTTTTATTTTAAAGCTAAAAGAGGAAGCAGCATTTGAAATTACACACCAGTCCCTCTCTGAAGAAATGAGAGATTGCCAGATGAATAACAACCATAGTTTCAGGGGCAAAGATCACTTGGAGGAGCGGTCATCAGAATCCTGAGGGAGAGAACAAATGCAATTGTCAACAACAACAACAAAGAACATATGGTGGGTAATTTGACAAAAATGATAATATTGTCAGCCTCAGGAATCCGAAATATTCTTGGGACATTGCAGTGGTCACATGAGGCCACAGTAAGAACACAAGGAAAGTCATGGGCTATCCGTTAGAAATGTCAGCGAGAAACTTGCAGGAGGGAGAGGGCCACACGGGCGCTCTTTGGGGTAACAGTGCAGCCTTCCTGGGCTTTGTTCCACATTTTGAATGAAGAATATGCTGAATTTGAGTAGCAAAACAAAGCTGGATCAAAGAAGGCACGAAAAAGAGCAAGAGGCGAAACGATGAAGGAAAGGAGTGCAGAGGCAGCAAGAATGCTGTCATTGTGGGGCTGGTAACAAGGATCATGCCAGTCAGGCTGGCATCCGTTATAATCCACCAGCAAGTCTGTCTTTGCTCTTACCAGCATGCGTGTGCATGCTACGTTGCTTCAGTCGTGTCTGACTCTTCGTGACCCCATGGACTATAACCCGCCGGCTCCTCTGTCCATGGGATTCTCCAGGCAAGAATAATAGAGTGGGTTTCCGTGCCCTCCTCCAGGGGACCTTCCAGTCCCAAGGATCAAACCCACATCCCTTACAGCTCGTGAATTGGTAGGTGGGTTCTTTACCACTAGCACCCCCTGGGAAGCAGAGTCTAAACTCTTTAAGTTCTGGGGAAGATGAGAGAGAAATGTAAAAATCAATGTTGAAAATAGGCTAATTTGGATTTTGACCCGTCAAATCCAGATGTGAAGAGGAGGGAATGAAAATATTTCAATAATTGAGAAGAGGAACTGTTTCAGAGAAAGAACCCAGCAACCACAAGAATTTAGAAGAGAAACAAGAAAGAGGGAGATTTCAATGGCCCATGGTTTCTGAGCCTGAAGAAAGAAACAAAAACAAGGGAGTTAGAAATACTACAGTTTGGAAGAGAGAAAGTTTGGTTGGAATATTGAACTTGAGCACAGATCACCTGAGTGAAGTTATTTTATCAAATCAGGACAGGTTAGGAGACATGAGGAGAGGAAGGAGCAAGAAGCAATGGTCCCTGTCTTTACCGTTCGTTTTTTTATTCGTACCTATAAAAGGACTGGGATTGGGTCCCAGAAAACTGTCTGAGTCCTCAAAACTTCAGCTTTTAAAGATATCCAGCTTTCTCAAGTATGTGTAGTTATGAAACAAAGTATGAATTAACAAGAATTCCAATGTCTTGAACATATAATTCAACAGCGATATATTATTGCTAGTTAAAGCAATTTTCGAGGCATGAACCATATTAGTTCTACAAGAACATTTGCTTCGTGTGTTTTTCTTCTAGAAAATTAATAATTTGGGCAACGTGTTTTGTGATGTTCTTTCTAACACGTGTTGTAGAAGGATATTGTTGCAACTGCTGCTTTGTGTATTCTGGCTCGCAGAGATGATTTCACACTTACTAAGTTTGAAATTTAAATTGTGGGTTTGGCTGTGGCTATTGCCAGACAGCAATATCACAGAGTTACGATAAAGTTAAGAATTTTTGTTGTCATTTTAGATTTTTAACTTTATTCAGAAAAAAAAAAACTACATAATTTCAGAATTACAGACATGTGAGGTATCGACTAATATTTTGCTTTAGGCAAACAATTTTCGCTGGTTCAGAGAGATCTGCAGGGCATGGGCTGTTGAAACAGCTCTTTCCCAAACTAAGCAATAAATCTAGAATTGACAGCTACACAAAGCCATCATCAAGTCAGGAAGGACTGTGTCCACAGTGTAGGCATTCAGGTAATTGGGCAGTTAAGAGGGGAACTGTGAAATGACAGAACTCCACTGTTGTGAAAGATATCAGAGATCATTTTTAAATTATAATCTGCTAAAAAAAAATCCTCATATTTGAGAGTACGTAGAAGATCTTTAATTATTTTTAATGCTAATCAGGGGGCTCATCAAAACTTTAATTCAACTCCTAAAATATTTAGGTTGTATGTGCATGTATGCTCAGCTATGTTCAATTCATTGCAACTCCATGGACTGTAGCTTGTCAGGCTCCTCTATCCATGGAATTTTCTAGGCAAGAGTACTGCAGAGGGTTGCCATTTCCTACTCCAGGGGATCTTCCCGACCCAGGGATTGAACCCAAGTTTCTTGTGTCTCCTGCATTGGCAGGTGGATTCTTTAACACTGGCGCCACTTGGAGGCCCTAAAAATATTTAGGTTACCCTCTTAAACAACAGCACCAAGAACTGATTAATTTTTTAATTAAAAAGACATTTTGCAAAAAATCTGTATGAATCAAGATTTTGCAGAAAAACTGAGTTTTAGAGACCTTTTCATTGGAAATTAAAATTATTTTATTTTATACATTTACAGTTTTGTTCTATTTTATTTTATACATTTACGGTTTTGGTCTTATGTGGCATCTGGTCAAATACCAAGAAGAAAAGAAAGAAAGAACTTATGTTTTTAAATATCCATTCAATGAAGTAAATAGAATTGTATTCTGGTAACATTAATCACCAGAATTATAAAAATTATAAATTTACTAATGAACAGATAATTTTCTTCAGATTCTCCATAACTTTGTTTTCCATGGAAATTCTTAAGACATCTTTCATGAAGTCATTTTTGAAATTTTTACAAATGATAGGCGTATCTTCCTGAAGACCATAAGTATATTTTAGATGTCTCTCATGATGATGTGTATATCCGCTCTCTACTGCTCCCTTTAGCTTATTGGCACAGCATTGAGAGAAAAATGACAATCTGTCTCCAGAAAACGGATTCTGAACTGCATCTTTTAAGACTAAATGCCTTTGGCTTAAAGAAAAAGAAATATACAAAAGGCATTAAAAATCAAATGGGTGATACAATTTGAAAAGTTTTTTTTTTTTCATTAGAAATAGAACATCAAATATTTAGCTGGAAGATATTGTCAACTACACAAGATTGTTTTTTATGTTTTTTCCAAAAGGCAACATCTCAACACCTCATGGAAGATGGCATGATTTCATGAGATCTCTAAGATACGAAGCTGGTTTTCCCCATCCTCCAGCATCACAATGAGAAAATAACTCTTCTACAGAAATATCCAAAATGAGGAAGCACTGTTTGCGAATTTTACATAAATGTATAAAATTACTGCCTAGAAGATATGATTACAAACAAGTGAAAATAAAATATTTCTAACTCTAAGGTAGTTAAACACATAACTTGATATAGAAGACCTGGGAACACTGATGACAACGGGCTGAGACCTCCACAGTGGTAAACGAGCGCCATCTAGTGCCTGAAAATGGAAATAGCAACAGAAGCTATTTTATACGTGATTTGCAGAAGGCTGCAGCGGGGGAAACTGAGGCTGTCCCAGGTGCAGCTAATTCTGGAAACCAGGATGTGAGGGTGAGTATTCTGTAGAGACTGAGGAGGGAGAAGAAAGACAAAGAGGGGGGTTGTTTTGTCATAGGTGGTGACCCTGTAAAAATTCATGGCCAGGATGAGGTGAGGAAAAATGCAAGCTCCTGGGTGCTACCAGCACACAGAACTTTTACCCTGAGCACTCAGCCCTTTTCAGGGAACATTCTCTCCTGTGCCTTTTACTGTATATATCGTCCTTTCTTCTTTCTTACCCTTTTCCCTAATCGCACCTTCTACAAATCTTTTCAGTCAGTTCAGTTCAGTCTCTCAGTCGTGTCTGACTCTTTGCGATCCCATGGACAAATCTTTTAGGGCTGGAAATCTGTTGATGATACAAGATTTTTTTAATTGCTTCATAAATTAAGGAATTTCTGGCTTTAAGACAATACAACAAACTTTCAAAACAACACTTATGCTTTATGGACCATCTAGTCTGTATTTAAGGAATGCAAGAAACTGAGGCTAGGAAAATTTAGGTGTCCTTGGAGTCACCCAGGCGGTGAGCAACAGAACTCAGACTGAATCCAAGCTTTCCTCACGGACCAGGCCCAATGGGAAGGAATTTTCCTGCCAGGTGGGCACACCTACAAAATGTTCCTCAAAAGTTTTCCCACCTCTAGCCTATTTTTATTTGTTTTGCATATGTTTGGAATTTCAGAGGCTTAATAAAAGTATATATTTTCCTCATTTTCTTTGAGATACCTTGAAGAAAATCAGAATTTAATATAAATGCATAGCTACAAGAAAAAATAAAATGGGCAGTTATTTCTAAGTTCATGTATCCAATCCGTTTCAGAAAAAGAATGAACTGATTTAAATATATATTCTGAAAAAAAAAAAATAAATAAATATATATTCTGTGTTTCTATGGTCTTTTTTAACATGGTACAACAAATGAAACACAACTTTTTTTATCTTTAATTCCTTCTATTTGTATGCAACTTTTTGCCATAATGTCATCCACTGCAGAATGAAACTTCTAGAGGGTCAGGAAGTAGTTTTTAAATTTTTGTAAAGGAAGTAGCTTAGGGTGACCTAGACGTTTACCTTTATGGTAAAGTTTTCAAGTATCAAGTTTGATTAATCAACATTTTAAAGATTTATATCTCCTACAATTCTCATTTGCAACAGTTAAATATGCAATGCCTCTGGAAGTCAGCCGCCACATAAACCAGGAAATTACATCTTTAATACATATTACTATATCTGCAAGTAAAAAGCTTCAAAAACACCTTTTTCTTTTTTAATGAGATATTTTACATAATCACATTCCACCCCCAAGAACATCTTGGAGAGGGACTCTCTCTTTTTTTTTTTTTAATTAATTTTTATTTTTTTAATTTGTTTTGCTTTACAATACTGTATTTGTTTTGCTACACATCGACATGGATCAGCCACGAGTGTACATGAACTCCCAATCCCGACCCCCAGAGAGGGACTCTCAAATGTTAAAATTAGTAACCATCAGTTACTTCTCATCAATGAAAAATTCATTGTAATCTTTTTATAAAGAAAATAAAGCCAGAGTAGAGTATTGTCCAAAATCATTCAACGAAAGAAACCGATGATGTTGAATTTGAACTGAGCCCTGTGCTCCTGGCAAACAGAGGTTACAGGAGTTCTCCCATTCTTTGTATTCTGGAAAACAGCTTCCTGTGAAGAACCAGCCTTTTCAAATGACTCGACATAGACGAGACTCGTAGATGCTCCCATGTTTACCTATGACAAGGTCAGCCTTGGCTTCATAAATGATCAGCCCAACCCCTTGTCCCCACTGACCAAAATGTCTAGTAACTGAACACTGGTTAAACCCCTCTCCTTTTCTCAGGTCCCTGGCCTTGTGCCTTCTCTCAGCCTGAGACAGTGTACAGCCCCTATTTGTGGGTCCTTCCTGGATGGTGTCAAGACAAACCATTCTCTCATTTGCTGTCCCATATGCCATCCTTTCATTCCACTTCCCCATACCAGGCCTTTTCTAGCTTTGTCTACATCTCACATAAAAGCCCTTTTGCCTAACTCTTAAGACACTGCAGATGGTTGGATGGCATCACTGACTCAATGGATATGCATTTGAACAAGCTCAGGGAGACAGTGAAGGACAGGGAAGCCTGGCGTGCTGCAGTTCATGGGGTCACCAAGAGTTGTACACAACTTAGCAACTGAACAATGACTCCTCTTACAAAACCCGTTTTGCCTAACTCTTAAAGAACTTCAAGTCCCTGGTCACTATTCTCTCTAAGGGGGCAATAGCCCCTTTACAACACTGTAACAGCTCCTTCCCTCTTTTGCAATTAAAGTCTCTCCTTATTAAGTCCATTTTTTGTTTGATAAAATCAAGAATTCTAATTAAAGCTGAGGGACACTGACTACTAAATAAAGCAAACCAGGATGATAAAGTCTTCTGGCTCTAGAAGCAAAATCATTCAATGTTCATGAGGGTAAACATATTTCTCATATTTTTTTCTTTGCTCAGATAAAGTTTCACAATTCTTCAAGGGCAGTGCTTTCTGGAAAATATCTGCATTCACAAGAATAGTGAAATCTTTTCACAAATTATACTAAAAGTCCCAATATTTTCCAAGTTTCATTCTGGAATATCAAGTTGTCCCAATTTGCCCAGATCCAACCTTACATTTAATAAGTGAAAAAAAAATTTGCTTATTCAGTATTAGCTCACTAAATCTTGCAATTCAGTACCGTATAGTGGGATGAGAAATCTAAATAGCTTTATTCAAAATTCCTGTCAAATTGCTCAGTACTCATTTTGTTTACCAGAGTAAAAATCTAATTTTTCAATGACAAAACCATACATTGTGAGGCCCAGTGCCATCGCACATCTTCAGGACATTTCTGTGGTCAGAACTGACCAATACCATATGCCATATTATGTAAACAAACACGTACCAATAGGCTCAATTGTACAAACCACAGGAGGAAACAAAAATGATGAGATGAACAGATGTCTTAGAAGCATGATGATGTCTCTGACAATCCAGGAGACAAAGATCTATGTTTCCCTTTGGTCTGTAAAAATCAGTTGGAAATCTTTATAGATTCCCACTCTTTATTTTTTAATTTCATATATATATACACATATATGAAACGGTGAAATGACTAGTTGGCATTTCACAAACTTAGCAGATCCAGGTAACTGAATTAATTTAGCTAGTGCCCTTCTACACATGTTGGGGAAAAAAAAATCATTCATTTCCCTTGACATCAGTTCTAGGTCAGGTCCAATGCCTGGGTACTCTGATTTATTTCTACTGCATTTATTTAATGCTGCTATTTATTCGTTCCTTTATGGGTTAATACTAATTGAACACCTACTGTGTGCTAGCACTGAGGATACGATTCCAAACAAAATAGACCAAAGTCTCTGTCCTCCTGGAACACGTAATTTAGGCAGAAAACAAACCACATTAATGAGTAAAATATAATCTATAGAAGCCTAGGTGTATTTTGTACTCAGTAGAAAAACAAAGCAGGAAAAGGCTACAAAATGCCATGGGGCAGGGAGGTGGATTTCAGGCACTGACAGGTATGTTTAAGTTGAGTCCTCAAGAAAGTGAAGGAAATGCCAAGTGACTGTCTGGGGGAAGAATGCTCCTTGCAAAGGGCTGGCAGGTGCAAAGGCCTGGGAGCAGGAACACTGAAACATGCACTGCAGCGCTGAGCGCTACAGGCCTTGCGAAGAGGCGGAAACCATGCAAGGAAGCAGGGGATACAGATGTACTAAAGCTAACAGCAAATCAACTGCTTAAGAGCCGGAAAGTGAAAAGTGAAAGTGAAAGGTGCTCAGTTGTGTCTGACTCTTCGCAACCCCAAGGTCTATACAGTCCTCGGAATTCTCCAGGCCACAATACCAGAGTGGGTAGCCGTTCGCTTCTCCAGGGCATCTTCCCAACCCAGGGATCAAACCCAGGTCTCCTGCTTTGCAGGCGGATTCTCTACCAGCTGAGCCACCAGGGAAGAGCTGGGAGAGAGATGCAAGCATGATCCACAGCAGTTTAGATTCCATAACAACAATATAGTTGGGAAGAAAGCTCAGCAGGCAGGGGGAGGAGGGGCTAGAGTTATAGATGGTGGACGGGGTGTCCCTAAATGAGCTCAAATCTGAGAAGAGTTCTGTTCAAAAAATGTGGGCCAGTGACGCAGCACGCATGGTGCCAACTAGAGTTAGGACCATAGCAAGGGGAAATATAAATATTACGTAGATATGTAAGTATATGAATATGATATAAATTTATAAAGTTACACAATGTTTACATTATATGCAAACTATGTTTGGACACAACACTAAAAATATTATGTTTCCATGTGCATAGACCTTCCCTCGATTCCTCAGATGTATATATCAAAAGGGTCTCTTAAGTTTGTTGTTTGAGACAAAGAAGTAGAAAATTCTTTGTCAAATACAAAGCCTTATTAATGGAGGTGGGATCCAGCATTAATTTAGGACCCAGAGGAGTTCAGATGATTATTTTCTCTCACCTCTGCAAAGGACAACCATTGAGCAGTACTGTCATGAAATGTACACATTTCCTTCACGGGCCCCCTACCTCCAACTGCAGGCCTCAGCCACGCCCTCCTCCTTCCGGGGGTCTAAGCCCTGCCTGCTGGCCACAGGCCCTCTCTGGGAACATCTTCCTTCCAACATGCCCATGCCCACTCCCCTCTCTTCCAGGCTCAGTCTATGCCAGGGTCAGAAGGAGTCAAACAAGAGCAAGACGTGTCCCTGTACACACTGCTGCTTTTAAAATGGATAAGCAACAAGGTCCTACCAAGAAGCACAGGGAACTCTGCTCCATGTTACATGGCAGTCTGAATGGGAAGGGAGATTGGGGTACATGTACATGGATACATGGCTATGTACAGGATACATGTACACGGATACATGGATATGTATAGGATACGTGTATATGTGTGGCTGAGTTGCTCTCCTGCGCACCTGAAATCATCACAACGTTGTTAATCAGTTATATGCCAATGTACAATAAAACGTTTTTTTTTTTTTTAATGTTTAAAAAGGCAAGTCGCTGGCTTCCATGTGGGGAGATTAGAGCAGGCCCCAGGAGGAAGGGTTTACAAAACAAGACCAGGAGGCTGAGCCCTGGGAGAAAGGCTGAATCCTGCTCCCTATCCTAAAGGAAATTAGCCAAGGAAATCAGTCATTCAAAAAGCGCTAATAATGTCTGGTAGTATAATGTGTTTTCTCTCAAGCACACCTACTATTTTTAAGAGGCTGTTTTGAATGAAAGAAATGGACCTCGGTGATGGCTTGCTGAGCGGAGGCTCTTGGAAAGAGGTCTTTGGAGCCCTTCCCAGCAGTAAGCCTGGGGTTTAGGCCTCAGGTGGACAAGCCAGCCCAAGGAGGAGCTGAAGCAAGACCCAGCAGTCTAGGGAGCAAAATTCACCTGAGTCCTGCCCCCACCCCTGCTGGGCACGGGCCACCTGCTTCCTGCCATCTCTTCTCACCCCACAGTCATTCCAAAGGGAATGCTTGCATTCCTCATTTTGGATTGGTATCTGCCTGATGGTAAATAAATTAAATATGAATTCCCCTCAGTTTTAGAACTCATGTCCATCAAAATGTTAAGAATCCTGCATCCCAATTCCAGTTCTTTCCATTGATTTGGAGAAACAACATTTAAGTATCAGTTTCCCATTAGATTATCAAAGGTTATTGAGTTGTTATTTATTAGTAAATTCCCATTCTGCTATTCTCTGTACTATCCCTTTAAAAAGCTCTAAAAGCACCCTCAAATCTTCATTTACAGTATCTAACAATTGTACCTTTTTACAACACAGAAAACCTAAGTTAATATTTCAGTTGATGCTTATGTTTCCCTACCACTTTCCTCCTTTTTGAATCTTTAAAAAATATCTTCTATATTGAAATTCCATTTCTAATTTTATTTCACTCTCTTATGAAAGTAGCAATTACAATATTTGTAATGAATAGACATATTCTGGTATTTAAAATATAAAATCAAAGTAGAAAAATATTAGAGATACTGATATTTAGATCAAGATTCAGATCAAGATGATGATAGTCTTTGTATAAATTTATGACCTCAAAGTAATAATTTTTAAATATTCCTTTAACATGAAAGTAACTTTTTCTAAAAGCATAAAGAAAAGCCCAGGGAAGACTTTCATTTTCTTATTTTGGGGCTTATTAACTACAGTTAAGCAGTTTAAAAATCTATCTGCATTTTTTCACTTGCCCTACACTTGGTTCAAAAGCAATCATTTGCTGCCCCCTGGCTGTAAAGAGATTCCTTATCTTTGAAAAAATTATTTTCTTTAAAAGAAAAAATTATTGTATGCTGAAAAGGGAAGGATATAGAAAATCTGTAACTTCTCTGGAAGGCCAGGAGTTAAGACTCCACTCCTCCAATGCACAGGGTATGGGTTCAATCCCTGGTTGGAGAAATAAGATCCCATATACTGCACAGCACAGCCAAAAGATTAAAAAAAGAAATAAAATTTATGACCTCCCAAATATATCATGGTACTAATTAATACTGATAAAGAACCTACATTTTTAGATCAGACTGCCTACCACTTACTAGCTATGTGATCTTAGTCAAATTACTGAACCTCTCTCTGAAGTGTCCTAATCCATATTAAAGAAGCTAATGAGACTAATAATGCCTACCTCATATGACTGGTAACCACAACTAGAGAAATCGTGGCATGCACACAACGAAGACCCAGAACAGCCAAAAATAAAAGCAAATAATTTATTTAAAAACAATAAACAAATAAATTGACATTGCCCTCCAATCTTGCACTCCACCAACAGCATGAGCCAAAACACCTGACTGACATAGAGGCAAAGTTGGGACCCAGCTTTGTTATTTTACAGTTCTACAGATGTGTGCTCAGTTATCTCAAGATTGTGTATTAAGCCCATTTATCTTTACCCACTAATTTGAAATATTATCTTCTACAAAGGTTTCTGTCTCTAATAATAGCAAAGAAAAATGTTCACTATCAACATATAAAATAAAGAATTTAAAATCTGAGTGTCAAATTTTCATCAAAGCTACCTTCTTTTCCTCCCCTCAAATCTAGGAGTAAGCAATTTTATCTTGATGCTGTGATGTCTCAGTCTATAAAAAGAACATGGAGAACAATTTAGATAAACACATTATTCATAGTCTAATTCTGAAAACATCACAACTAGCTGCTGCTCCCATAAGCATGAGAAACAAATGGTCCTGTGTGTGTTTTTAGCAAAGTGCTACTATATTGCATTGTCCCTTTCTAAGATCCTGCAGTTCTATGAAAGAACTATATTAAGATCTGTCTCACAATCCTGAGACTATGTCACAGTCAGGTCCAGTGGGAGAAGAAACCCTCAACTGGGACACTTGTCCTTTGGCATCTGTCATTAAGCAATGCAAAGCATAAAGTAGATTACCAAAGGTCATGTTTTAGGTCTGCATTGCCCAACACACACTCCATACTGTTGTTATTGGACTTCACAGTAACCGCTAGCCACACGTGGCTTTCAAGCACTTGAAATGTAGACAATCCAAAACAAGATTGGGTTGCAAAATACACACTACTTTTCTAAGAAATTATAAAGAAAGAATGTAAGATATCTCAATAATGTTTATATTATTTACACATCAAAATGTTAAACTTTGTGTATATTCATTAAATAAAATATATTATGAAAATTTACTTTATTCTCTCTTTTACTTCTTTAATGTAGCTACTGCAAGACTCATAATTACAAACATGTCTCATTTTGTATTTCTATTAGACCATAGTATCAGTTCACAGCAATAGAACGTGTAACTTTAGGACATGACCTGAAGGATTAGCTGTGACTCTTGGAGACCACACATAAAAGCTGCAATCATAGGGATCCCTAAAAGTTCAGTATGAATGGTAGATAACACAATACACTAGGAAGAAAGAATTATTCATTCTGCAAATATGGATTAAGCACCAATTATTGCCAGGAACATGCCTGGCATTAGATCTGGACTATAGACTCTTTGATAACTGTACAACTTTAACCTTGTCAAAGCATTAAATTTCTCTGAGCCCTGTGGCTTCATGTGTATAATTGACCTTGCCTCAAGAGAAGAGATCGGAATGAATGCACTCTTGAAATTCTTTTCTGCATCAAGATCTATGATTCTGTACATATTTCAAGTTTGTAATCAAAGTCTCTAACTGGCTATAAAACTATATTAGAAAAGCTTATATCGTAAATTTATAAACCACATTTTTTACACATTATTTACTATGAACATTTTCTCTCAGCATGTAAACAAATTTATTCACTGTGTAAAACATTCAATTCTATAATGGATATGAACTACAAAGAGAAATAAAATCATATTTTGCACCATATTCTGACAGTTTTATTTTGAGGTACAGAGATTTTTTTCATTAACTTACTCAATATTTATATAATGAGTTCAAGGAAAGGTGCTATCGAGGAGACAAACACTCATAGGGATAGTTCCTGTTCTTAAGTAACTCATCTTTGTGAAGCTTCTCTGGCCAGAGTTATTCCTAAAGGTAGATTTAATTACTCTATTGTTCGTGTCTCTATTACATTCAACACTTTTTTTCTGTTTATATTTCTGCTTCCTGCCTAGACTGTGATCTCCTTGGCAAAGGGATTATCCTATTCATCTTTGAATCCAGTACTTAACAAACAAGGGATGCATGTTGAACACTTGACATGTGGCTATTATCATAACCAATAAGGAAGAGATGGACAAGCCGTGCCCTAGACGTGATACCCTGAGAAGAGCACACCATCAGCTATGCAGTATTTTTGCCAAGAATGCATAACCTCAGTCTGTTATTAGGAAACATCTGACAAGCACAAAGTGATAAACATTCTACTAAGAAAGTGGGGCACAGGGGATTACATTCTTACAAAATATTAATGCCATAAAAGACAAAGAAAGGTTGTGGAAATGTTCTATATCAAAGAAAGCTAAAGAAACATGACAATTAAATGCCATACCTTATCCTGGACTGGATCTTTTACTGGAATGGAAAGACTCCTATCAGGGATATTATTAGGTCAATGAACAAAACTGGAATATGAATGATAGATTAAGGTATTGTATTAATGCTAATTTATGAATTTGATAACTTCATTATACTTATGTAAAAAAGTATTCCTATTTTTAGGATATACATGGAGATACCTTAAACTATTATAATATATATAACCTTCAAATAGGTCAGCAAAAAATTATGTCCACATGCATACATGAATATACATGCACCACACATGTAAATACCCATGTAAACATACATGGAGACAGCAAATGATAAAGCAAAATGAACCTGGTAAAGAGTGTGTGCATACTCTCTTGCACTGTTTTTGTGTTTGCAGTTTTGAAATTACTTCCAAATGAAATGTTTTTAAAAGGACTGCAGCTGCTACTGCTGCTGCTGCTGCTAAGTCGCTTCAGTCGTGTCCAACTCTGTGCGACCCCAGAGACGGCAGCCCACCAGGCTCCCCCGTCCCTGGGATTCTCAAGGCAAGAACACTGGAGTGGGTTGCCATTTCCTTCTCCAATGCACGAAAGTGAAAAGTGAAAGTAAAGTCGCTCAGTCTTGTCTAACTCTTAGCGACCACATGGACTGCAGCCTACTAGGCTCCTCTGTCCATGGGATTTTCCAGGCAAGAGTACTGGAGTGAGGTGTCATTGCCTTCTCCAACAAATATATATATACATACATGAGGCTCAGCTTCACTACTGTTCACAGAAATGCAAATTAAAACAATGAGAAAGCATATTCACTATTAGGAAAAATTTAAAGGATGAATAGTATTCAGTAAAGGCAAAGGTGTAGAGAAAGTAATACTGTTTTCACATAATGTTGAACAGAAATTGACAAATCCTTTTAGAGGATAATTTAGCACTTTGATCTATTAATGCTTTAACCTCTTAAACCCAGAAGTTCACTTCTAGGAATTTTCCTTTAAAATTGCATGCAGTATGCATATTGACAAAGCAATATAAGGTGGGCACTTCAATATTGTTTGTAATAGCAAAAAATATGGTAGATAACCTAAATGAGAAGAAGTGGCAAGAATAAAAAAAGATCTTCATGACCCAGATAATCACAATGGTGTGATCACTCACCTAGAGCTAGACATCCTGGAATGTGAAGTCAAGTGAGCCTTAGGAAGCACCACTACAAACAAAGCTAGTGGAGGTAATGGAATTCCAGTTGAGCTACTTCAAATCCTGAAAGACGATACTGTGAAACTGTCACACTCAATGTGCCAGTAAATGTGGAAAACTAAGCAGTGGCCACAGGACTGGAAAAGGTCAGTTTTCATTCCAATCCCAAAGAAAGGTAATGCCAAAGAATGCTCAAACTACCGCACAATTGCACTCATCTCACGCTATAAAGTAATGCTCAAATTCTTCAAGCCAGGCTTTAATAATACATCACCTTGAACTACCAGATGTTCCAGCTGGNCTTGGAGAATTTTGAGCATTACTTTACTAGCATGTGAGATGAGTGCAATTGTGCGGTAGTTTGAGCGTTCTTTGGCATTAGGCAGAAAAATAAAGTTGAGTAAAAAACACTGAAACCAGATGCATAACAACAGTAACTAAGGAAATAACAACAGTCATAGGGCCATAACAACAGTAACTAGGGGAATAACAATCATCACAGGACCAGATGTATTGCAAATAGGGTAGTGTGACTAAGTAGTTTTACAGAAAAGTAAAAGGTTACTGAAAGGAATCCATGTATGCATTCTGCCTCATGACCTCTGTCCTGAGAACTGTGGGCAGCTCTGCTCGTTCCTGTTTTCCAGGAACTGATAAGGAACAGAGGGCCCTTAAGAAACAGAAAACAACATATAGGATTCCTTAAAATTAAATGTTCCCTGAAAATCCCCCCTTTTTATTATTTTTGTGAAAAAGGCCCTGACCAGTTGAGTTTGTTTAGTTTAAACAGTTTTTGTTGAAAGGCATCGATATACAACAAATATAATTACCAGGACAATTACCAGTGTTACAGCACCAGACTCAATACTATGAGTAATACTTTGGAACCATCCTTGAGGGTCTAGCCCAGGTAATTGATCAGCTAGCTGTTCAGCTAAAGTTTCCAAATTATTTGAAGAGGGCAGACTTTTAGAGAAGGTTTCAAAGATTTCTTTTTGTAGTAACTGTACATTTAGGGAAGCATATCGTGTATGTCTTGCAAATGAAATTTGATTTGTTCCCAGTCATAGGCACTATAGTTGAATTGAACAGGGGTAATACAAAATTGAGAATTCCAATCACACTTGCTTCTGTAAATCTATTAATTGATCTCCGACCCATTTGATGGCTGTTTTTAGCTTCTGTATTTCATCTTGAACTTCCTCATCTATCTGAGCCTGAGTGGCCCACATAGTATGAGGATCTTTGCTCTAATTTTGAATAAAATTATGTGTCTGAACTGAGGTTTGTAAAGCAATGTCTGTGACAGCAGCAGTGGTGCAATGGCTGCCAATCCCAAAGTACCAAGAATTAACCATCCAAGGAATCATTTAGATTGCTGGAGTAAGTTAGTGAGTAGCTGGGAGGCAAGTCCTGCCACGGGACCCTCTTTGCAGGGACTCATTTTTCAAAGAAACAGAGGAATTAAGACAAGTATATAATTTGTAATCTATACAAGTCACTAGTCAAGGCTATGGTTTTTCCTGTGGTCATGTATGGATGTGAGAGTTGGACTGTGAAGAAGGCTAAGCGCCGAAGAGTTGATGCTTTTGAACTGTGGTGTTGGAGAAGACTCTTGAGAGTCCCTTGGACTGCAAGGAGATCCAACCAGTCCATTCTGAAGGAGATCAACCCTGGGATTTCTTTGGAAGGAATGATGCTAAAACTGAAGCTCCAGTACTTTGGCCACCTCATGCGAGGAGTTGACTCACTGGAAAAGACCCTGATGCTGGGAGGGATAGGGGGAAGGAGGAGAAGGGGACGACGGAGGATGACATGGCTGGATGGCATCACGGACTCAATGGACGTGAGTCTGAGTGAACTCCGGGAGTTGGTGTTGGACAGGGAGGCCTGGCGTGCTGCGATTCATGGGGTCGCAAAGAGTCAGACACAACTGAGCGACTGAACTGAACTGATACAAGTCACAAAATATAGTCTTATTAAATTTTAAGTTCTCTATAGCTATAACAAAAGGAAGAGGAACATTAGCTTGTATAAAATATAAATGACTATAACAAAAGGAATAATTACTATGAGTTGAAGAGCAAGCCCGGCAGAACCATACTAGCCACAGTCATGCCCGTCAGGGACCAGCGGTTGAAGCACCCTTGGCCCTTTTGGCTCTCGGTTGCTGTATTGTTCCGTAGAGTTCCACAAAAGTGTCCCAGCCACTGTTCTCCTGGATCCAAGGCTCTAGGTGGCCATTTAGGTAGGTGGCCATCCAAGTTGTGAGCTGACTCACCAATACCTGCATCTCCTTGTCTGTGCTTTCCATGCTTAGTGCCCCACCGAAGGAGGAAAAGGCCACAATGTGACCCCAGTTCACCCTGTCCCTGAAGAGCTCATACACCACTACCTGTTCAAAGCTCTGATATGCTGTCCCTGGGGTGATGTGGAGCTGGGACGTCAGGTCGCTGAATGTCTGTTGGTACCTCAGTTCAAACTCATTGCCTGCCTCCCTCAGGGTTTGCTGTACTGTTGCCATGGCGATCACTTCCCTGGAGTCCAAGCTTCTGCTGTGGCCAACGGCTCCATTCACCGCAGGGCTACCTGCCAGGTGCCAGGATAGGTTGCCATTGATGGCATTGCTGTATCCTTTCTGGGAAAGCTTGTAAGAGAGAAAGTCAACCACTAGTTCCCAGTTGCTCTGAGACATTTTTATAATAAGGATGGATTCCACCAGTCTGTTGTCTAAAATACCTGTAGTGAAAAAGGGGGTTAGGTATATAGGTCCAGTAAGTATGATTAATTAATTCAGCTTGAGCGGGGGAAGCAAAAGCAAGCAAAGCAAACATAGTAACAAAAATATTTTCCGGTTCCGAGGCATTCTCTGTTGAGAAACCAGATTTTTATCTTGATTAGTAAGGGTTTTTGTTTGTCCCTAGGTAAGGAGATCATAAGGTCGATGACGTTGAGGGCAGTGTTTCCTGGAGATTTTTAGAGTCACCATGGCTTGTATTGGAATTTTTTCTTCTTGGGAATTTTGTTTTTTCTTTTTTATTTTGAATGCCGGAGGATTTTCTGGGGCGGATCTTCTGAAGAGGAAGCCAATTGATTTTCACTGGATCTATCTGGAGAAATATAAGCATACCCTTTTCCCTGTAAGATTAATTTCCCAGATTTCCATCGTTTAGTTAGCCCATCTTGATACCAAATGGGCAGAGGAAGAGAAGTGTCTTTCAATTTCTAGAAATGTTTTTCTGCTTATGTCAAGATAACTCCTTGTGGTACGTTTTAAAAATTTAAAACAAATAAAGCTGTATTAACAATAGTTATAGGTTTAAAGAATATCTTACATTGGAATCTAGTAAAGTCTGCTCTGGGTAGGGAAGATAGAATTGTCCCTGTGTATTCCTCCTTTTTAAATTTTTTTATTTGTAGTTTCAGTGTGTGAAATGGGGGAAGTGTGGTCCCTAACAGACTGTAATTCAAGAAAAAGTTGTTGAATAATAGACTGATTAGAATTTATGGTAGAAGTTTCTATATTTTTTAATACAAAAACTGAATTTGAGGAGTCAGAAATTATATTAATAGGGTAAGGATATAGGTGAATAACCTGAATAAGAGCATATAATTCATTTTGTTGGGCAGAATGAAAGTTAGTATTAAAGACTTTATATTCTTTGAGAGACCAAAATGAGGCTTTAGAGTTTTTTGGTCCCATCTATATAGAAAACATCAGTTTGAGGTATAGGCTGTGATGTAACAATGCGAGAGATAATAAATTTAGTATTTTTGAAGAAATTTCAAAGTTTATTATAAGGATAATAAAATGAAATCTCTCCAAAATAGTCTAAGAAGGCTATTTGAAAATCGATAGAAGTTTCTAATGCATTTTAAATTGAGCTTTATTAATAGGTAATATAATTTTGTGAGGATTGGAACCAATTAAAGTCTTAGTTCTATTTCTCCCATTGATAATTATTAGAGCGATCAAATCAAGATAGAGTGTAAGTCACCTTGTCCCTCTAAAATGGATATAGATCCATTCTATTGAGCGTTCTTGTTGGGCAAGAAGTCCTATGGGGGAATGGAGAGAGGGGAGTACAAATGACTTTAGAGGTAATTCAAGTCTAATACGACTAAGAAACTGTTTTTATAATTTATTTTGTACTAAACAGAGTTCCTCTTGTGTCTCTTGTGAAAGTGAACGAGGGCTATTTAAATCAGGATCTCCTTTCAAAGTATTAAATAGTCAGTTGATCATCTGCAATGCCTAAAAAGGGTCTAGGCTTCCCTGGTGGCTCAGAGGTTAAAGCGTCTGCCTGCAGTGCGGGAGACCCAGGTTCGATCCCTGGGTTGGGAAGATCCTCTGGAGAAGGAAATGGCAACCCACTCCAGTACTCTTGCCTGGAAAATTCCATGGACTGAGGAGCCTGGTGGGCTACAGTCCATGGGGTCGCAAAGAGTCGGACACGACTGAGCAACTTCACCTCAAAGAGGGTCGAATCCAGTTTATAGCACCTAAAAGTTTTTGAAGATCATTCAAGGTTGATAATTTATCAACACAAATTTGTCTTAGTTGAGGAGTAATATGTTGTCTATTAACAATAGATCCTAAGTAACGGTAAGGTGTAGAGGTCTGAAATTTTTCAGAGGCAAAAATTAATCCAGAGTCTTTTAAACATCATTGAGCTATGTCAAACATATGTTGAGTTTCTAAAACAGATGGAGCTGAAAACAATATATCATCCATATAATGAATAACAAGAAAGTCAGGAAATTGTTTTCGCACAGGTTCAAGGGCTTTGGCTACATAATATTGACACATGGTGGGAGAACTCATTATTCCTTGAGGCAGTACAGTCCATTGATATCATTTATGAGGCCCAGTATGATTAGGAAAAGGAAGAGAGAAGGAAATCTTTCTCAGTCTAGAGGGTGTAAAGGTATAGTAAACAAGCAATCCTGTAAATCTGTAATAATGTGCCGGTTTTGAGGAACAGTGGTAGGTGACGGAATGCCTGGTTGCAGTGCACCCATAGGTTTCACAGATGCATTAATTTTTTGAAGGTCTGTTAAGAGATGCCATTTGTCAGATTTTTTTTATTACAAAAATGGGAAAATTCCAAGGGGAATAAGATTCCTCAATATGTTTTCATTTCAATTGTGTATTGACAAGTTCCTTAGTAGCCTCTAGTTTCTCTTTTGTAAGGGGCCATTGCTCTGTCCAAATAGGCTCGTCACTTTTCCAAGTCATTTTAATAATTGCACCATTTGTTAAGTGAGCAGTGGCCCCTAGGAAAAATGTGCAATACATATTTTAGCTTGCCATTGCATAAGTAAATCTCTTCCTATTAAATTAAGGGGTGCATCTACCACATAAGGTCATAATGTTGCACGCTGGCCTTATGGTCCCTCACATGGATATATTTGGACACTTTGATAAACCTCTTGTACTTTGGTTTGAGAAACTCCTGCAATTTGGCAAGAACTCCTCTGTATAGGCCAAGATTGGGCCATAAATATTTGCGGATAATAGTAATATCAGATCCAGTATCAAGAAGATCAGAAAATTTTTTGCCATTAATTTTGATATTTATATTTGGTCATGCATATTCAGATACTATTGATGTCCATAAGGATTGTTTTTGATCTGATTGTCAAGTCCACCTGTCTGTATGTTATCAGAGGAGTTAATAGAAATGTAAGGTAAAAGAAGTATTTGAGTAGTTTTGTCCCCCTTTTTGAACTGCCATAGTGTCTGAGATGACATCATAATTTGAATTTTTTCTCTTATAATCTGAATCAATTACTCCAGGGTGAACAGTAATTCCTTTAGAAGTCAAACTAGATCAGCCAAGTAAAAGACTGAAGGTTTGTGGGGGTAGGGGTCCAAAATGTCTGGTAGGTATTCTAGAAGGGACTAGAGGAAAAAGGAGAAATCATTTAAGGCTGGTATATTGATAGCAACACTGCCGGATGGTGAGGGTTTGAAGGAAAAGATTCAGTTTGCCCCTGGTTTTTGTTGATGGGGACCTGGGGAGTCCCCAGCTTGGAGTTTCCCAAAATAGGCTTCCCTTCAATATCATATTTAGATTGACATTCTCTGGCCCAGTGTATCCCCTTACGGCAACAAGGGCAAATTCCTGGAGGTTTTTTAATAGTTTTAATTTTTTCTGTGTATTTTTTAGGACAATCTCTTTTTTAAATGGGTCTTATCCCCACATGCAAAACATCCTTCATTTCCCTTTTTAAAGGCAGCAACCATTGTTTCAGCTAACATGAAGTTCTGATCTTAAATTGCTACAAGCCTTCACATAATCAGTAATAGTCTCAGTCTCATGAATTGGAGTGATAGCTCTTTAACATTTTTGGTTTGCATTTTTATAAGCAAGCAGTTTTTCTAGCTGCATTTTGGCCTCTTCTCCTATAACATTAAGGGAAATAGAAACTTCCAATCTAGCTAAAAAATCAGCATAGGCTTCATTAGGTCCTTGAAATATTTTTGTGTAGTTGTCTTCAGGTTTTGTTGACTTCTAACTTTCCAGGGGGAAATACGATGTTGGGGTTTATCCACATCCATAGGTTGGGCTCAAAATATGGACTTTGTCAGAGTTGGGTGGCTCAATTATTCCGAGTTTATATTTGGCAAGGTTTTGTTCGGCTAAGGGCAGGTGTGACATGGTGAAGGCTAGGAAGAACCCATTTTCCCATTTCCATGTCCCAGTCTAGTAACCCATAAAGCTTTTGTCATGAAGGAGAATTAGTAGAAAATTTTTTCTTACAAACGTGAGTGTGTGTTAAAAGCTTATCATTGTCATTTTAAAAAGTATTGTCAGCTTTAGTGTCAAAAAAAGGCCTCAGAAAAGTCATTGGCAGAGTCATTTTGTCCTTGAGTTAAGAGGACTTTCAGTTTGGTGTCCATTGCAAGAGGAGGAGGAGCACTTGCAGCAGCTGGAGCGAGCTGGTGGGATAATTCTGAAATATTTTATGTTGTTTTAATTGTGCCTTTTGTAAAGTTTTATCATATAATCATATTCAGGTAACAAGTGTTCTGCCTATTGTCGAATATCAGGGGGGCTAGAATTTCCTTGAAAAGGCAAAATCACGGCTTTAATGAGGGCCCATAAGGACCAGAAATCTATTGGAATACTTTTTCCCCTTCTTGCGGCTTGTTTAACATTCTCTCTAACCCAGTTCCAAATTTTTAAATCAAAATTGCTTTCATCAGAGAACCAGGAATTATGTTCAATTACCATTTGAAGACAAGCTTCTATTCACTGATGTGAAACTGAAAGTCCTTGAACTTTAAATAAATAATGAAGCAAAGCAGAAAAGTGGTGGGGCTTTCCAGTCGTTTGCCCCATAACCCTGCACTTACTGACCTCAGTAGGTCCACAGTCACTCCGTCTGCTTGCCAAGGGCATACTCTGGGTCCCTGTTCGGGTGCCACTTGTTATGGTCTTCTTGATAGACCAGGACCTGGGGACAGGAGTCGATGAAAAGAAGGCGAAGAAAAAAAGGACGCAAGGGACCCAAATCTCTAGTGGAACAAGGGTACTTTATGCATGGCAGTGTGTGGTTATATATTGTTATACAAGGAAGCTTTAGGCAGAAAAATAAAATTGAGTAAAAAACACCGAAACCAGATGCATAACAACAGTAACTAAGGGAGTAACGATAGTCATAGGACCATAACAACAGTAACTAGGGGAATAACAATTGTCACAGGGCTAGAAGACAATCCATGTATTGTGAATAGGAACATGACTAAGTAGTTTTACAGAAATAAAAGGTTACTGAAAGGAATCCATGTATGCATTCTGCCTCATGACCTCAGTCCTGAAATTGCGGGCAGCTCTGCTCGTTCCTGTTTTCCAGGAACTGATAAGAAACAGAGGGCCCTTGAGGTGAGGTGAGGTGAAGTCGCTCAGTCGTGTTCGACTCTTTGTGACCCCATGGACTGTAACCTACTAGTCTTCTAGTCCATGGGATTCTCCAGACAAGAATACTGGAGTGGATTGCCATTTCCTTCTCCAGAGGATCTTCCCAACCCAGGGATCGAACCCGGGTCTCCCGCATTGGAGGCAGACGCTTTACCTCTGAGCCACCAGGGAAGCCTTCAAGAAACAGGGCCCTTAAGAAACAGAAAACATATAGGATTCCTTAAAATTAAATGTTCCCTGACAGGCCACCTGATGCAAAGAGCTGACTCATTTGAAAAGACCTTGATGCTGGGAAAGGTTGAAGGCAGGAGGAGAAGAGGATGACAGAGGATGAGATGGTTGGATGGCATCACCGACTCAATGGACATGAGTTTGAGTAAACTCCAGGAGTTGGTGATGGACAGAGAGGCCTGGCATGCTGCAGTTCATGGGGTCGCAAAGAGTTGGACACGACTGAGCAACTGAACTGAACTGAACCTAAATGTCCAACAATAGGTTAATAGTTAATGTATAATGAAACATTCATACCATGGAGTACTATATAACCACTAGATAGAATGAGCTAGGTGTATAATCTGCTATTAAAAATATCTGCAAGTACATTGTCAATATTTTTAAACAATTTACAAAATAGCCTATATAGTACAATCCCATTAAAAATTGGCTTATTGTATTTTTATAGTAATAGAAATAAATATATATTTCTTTCTTATTGGCTGGAGTTTTATATAAAATAATTACCATAAACACACACATTCACACACAACATTGGAGGCAGACGCTTTACCTCTGAGCCACCAGGGAAGCCTTCAAGAAACAGGGCCCTTAAGAAACAGAAAACATATAGGATTCCTTAAAATTAAATGTTCCCTGACAGGCCACCTGATGCAAAGAGCTGACTCATTTGAAAAGACCTTGATGCTGGGAAAGGTTGAAGGCAGGAGGAGAAGAGGATGACAGAGGATGAGATGGTTGGATGGCATCACCGACTCAATGGACATGAGTTTGAGTAAACTCCAGGAGTTGGTGATGGACAGAGAGGCCTGGCATGCTGCAGTTCATGGGGTCGCAAAGAGTTGGACACGACTGAGCAACTGAACTGAACTGAACCTAAATGTCCAACAATAGGTTAATAGTTAATGTATAATGAAACATTCATACCATGGAGTACTATATAACCACTAGATAGAATGAGCTAGGTGTATAATCTGCTATTAAAAATATCTGCAAGTACATTGTCAATATTTTTAAACAATTTACAAAATAGCCTATATAGTACAATCCCATTAAAAATTGGCTTATTGTATTTTTATAGTAATAGAAATAAATATATATTTCTTTCTTATTGGCTGGAGTTTTATATAAAATAATTACCATAAACACACACATTCACACACACACACACAAACACACATATATATACATAGGTATATATATGTACCATCTAACACTCTAGTCAATAGAAAAGGAATATTTACCAAAAGAGAGAGATCAAGCTAGATCAGGATAATGCTGGATTCACCTTCCCTCATGAACACATCAAAACCACTACTACATATATAATTACTCTTGCTGAAATTGACCTGAGAACTAGCAGAACAACTCTTTTACAACCAGCATTATAAAGAAAGACCCACATGTAGTCTGGTAGGAAGGGAGGAGAAGCAATCTGGTCAGGACCTGCACCTCTAGCAGGGGACAGAGAAGAGAGGGTATTCCAGACTCAGGGATCCTCCCTAGAGGAATAAGGGTTTGAACTACATGTTAGCAGAGAAGGCAATGGCATCTCAATCCAGTACTCTTGCCTGGAAAATCCCATGGATGGAGGAGCCTGGTAGGCTGCAGAACATGGATGGGGTTGCTAAGAGTAGGAAATGACTGAATGACTTCACTTTCACTTTTCACTTTAATGCATTCGAGAAGGAAATGGCAACCCACTCCAGTATTCTTGTCTGGAGAATCCCAGGGACAGGGAATCCTGGTGGGCTGCCGTCCATGGGGTCGCACAGAGTTGGACACACTGAAGCGACTTAGCAGCAGCAGCAGCTACATGTTAGACATGCCACCCTGGGGTCTGACCCCATGAAGGTGCAGCCCCTTAGCTGGACTAAAAACCGCTGGAGCTTATCAGAGGGCTATAAGTAACTGAGACTCCACTCTTAAAGAGCATGCCTACAGACCTGCTTACTCGCAATCACAGTGCTGAGGCAGCAGGTTGAAAATTGCCTGGGGCTCTCCCCATGCCAAGGTCACCCCAGAGCACTCCTCCCATCCATAATGGGCTCCTGCTGCAGTCCCTCTTGCTCCAACACTGCTCCCTACTAAGAGGGAGATGGCCATAGCTAACAAAAGTGTGCAAACTTGGAGGAAATGGAGCCAACTTGCACGCTGGCCTTGCCTCTAATCAGCATGGAGACAGCTATTGCCAGCATGTGCCTTCTGATCACATGCTACTGAAAGGGAATGAGGCTAACTCCAGAACAGAGACCACCATCACCATAGCACACATCCCTGTGTACATTTGGGGTAGGATAAGTCTAGCTCAGTGTTGACACTGACCCCTCCAGCTCACACAGAGAAACTAACCAGGGATCTCACACCAAAAAGAAAAGTGAAATCAACACAGAAGTACACCCCAAGTTCTCTTGCTCAGACCACATCCCAAACCACAGACTACCATCACATCTGAGAGAAACCCAGCTCCTTCAAAACTCCTACTCCAGCCCTATGGGCCCTGCCCCAAGCCCTGATATGGCAATGACAGCCACTAATCATGGAAAAAACTTCAACCTTCACCTGGCTCTAACCACTCCATCTCCAGTCCTACTTCCCACCAAAGTGGTGGCTGCCAGCACATTCTGGGGAAGACATGACCCCTGCTTACTTAGTTCCAATTCTCTGATCAAAGCTACTAGGCACAGATGGACTGCATAGGGATGTTCCCATACAAGGACATGCCTTCAAGACCAAGTAAGGTAACTGAGTCACCTAATTTCATAGAGATAAATGCTATGCTAAGTCACTTCAGTCGTGTCCGACTCTGTGTGACCCCATAGATGGCAGCCCACCAGGCTCCCCCATCCCTGGGTTCTCCAGGCAAGAACACTGGAGTGGGTTGCCATTTCCTTCTCCAGTGCATGAAAGCGAAAGGTGAAAGTGAAGTTGCTCAGTCGTGTCCGACTTAGCGACCCCATGGACTGAAGCCTACCAGGCTCCTCCATCCATGGGATTTTCCAGGCAAGAGTACTGGAGTGGGGTGCCATTGCCTTCTCCGCATAGAGATAAAGTTAAACAAAATTAGAAGACAGAGGAATATGTTTAAAATGAAAGAAAATGAAAAAAACCCTGAAAAAAATCCTGATGAAACAGAAATAATTTACAACAACAACAACAAAAAGAGCTCAAAGTAATAATAAGCTGAATTGGAGAAAAGAATAGATGAACACAGTGAGAATTTGAACAAAGAACTAGGGAAAAAAATTTTTTTAAAGAAATAGTCAGAGCTAAAGAATGCAATAACTCAAATGAAAAATACAACTAAAGGGAATTAACAGCAGATTAGGTGATAGAGAAGAACGCATAAACAATCTGAAAGACAAAATAAAGAAATCACCCAATCAGAGCAACAAGAAGAAAAACACATTTTCAAAAATGAAGATAGTTTAAAGGACCTCTGAGAAAATAACAAGCATACTAGCAGCCACACCATAGTGTAGAGACCAGTCTGGGCAGCCTGAGGTTGTAAAAATTGTTTCTAGCCCTGATTTGTTCCCTAGCCTGTAATCAGTCTACCATGAGAGGCGCCACTAGGGACATAGGTATGAGAACAGTGTCTTCTGACTTCTTCGGGAGCATTCCAGGAAACAAGGAAAAAGGTTAAAAATTTATTAGGGGCTCTAAAGAAAGAGACCTGCACCCATGGGCTCTTTGTTAATCTTAAATCAGGGCTATTGTCTTAAGAGGAAAAAAAAACACAGAGGGGAACCATACTCACATCTTAAGAATACAGCCCCAAGACTCAAGCTAAAAGTTGATTGCCTCGGGCCATTCAACTAAAGCAGCATAATTGTAGGTTAGTTAGCTATTTAGGCCTAATGAATGAACCTATCCCAGAAAGGCCACAGTTTGTAAACCAATCAAAACACTCCATCTCAACTGCACCTGTTTATGATTTTTTGCTTATAAACTGCTCTGTAACAATTGTTCGGGGTTCATCTCCTCGGGTGGAGATTGAACCCCGGTGCGTCGGCTTAATAAATCCTCTTGCTAATTGCATCGAGTCCGAGTCTCGGTGATCTTGGCGATGATGGGTCCTGGGCAAAGACCGGGAGGTCTAACAATAGGAACCCCAGAAAAAAAGAAGAGAGAGAGAAATCGTTTAAAAAGGTATCTGATGAAATTATGGCTTAAAACTTCCTGAACCTGAAGAAGGAAGCAGATATCCAGGTCCGGTAAGCACAGAGTCCCAAACAAGATGAACAAAAAGAGAATCATACCAAGACATATCGTAATTGAAATGGCAAAACAAAAAATTAAAAAAAAGAAGTACAAAGGCAGCAAAAGGAAAAAGAAAAGAGTTATATACAAGGGAACCCCAAAGGCTATCAGCTAAGTTTTTCAGGAGAATCTTTGCAGGACAGAAGGGAGTGGCATTATATAAGTACTTAAAAGCAAAAGTAAACCAGAAACCTAGAATACTCTATCCAGCAAGGTCATCATTCAGAATTAAAGAGGCGATAAAGAACTTCTCAAAGAAGCAAAAACTAAAAGAGTCCATCAATAGTAAATAAGTCTTAAAGAAGTGTTAAGGGTTATTCTTTTTAAGAGGAAAGAAAAGGCTACAACAAGAAATAAGAAATTATAGAAAAGGGAAAATCTTGCTGATAAAAACTGTGGATCAGCCATTTAAATTAGCTAGCACAAAGGTTCAAAGACGAAAGCTGTCAAATCAACTATAACAGCAACAAACAGTTAAAGGATAGACATGAAGATGTAAAATATGACATCAAAAACACAAAACATTGTGGGGGAACTGAAATGTAGAGCTTTTAGAATGTGTTTGAACTTAAATTACCACCAGTATTAAATAGAAATAGTTATAGGTCAACATGTAAACACAAATCATAAAACTACAACAGATATACAAAACTAGAAAGAAAGGAATGCAAATGTAACATAAAGAAAAGCATTAAATCACAAAACAAGGGACTAAAAGAAGAAAAAAGAAAAAAGGAAAAACTATTAACAATCAGAACACGAACACACATAGCAAAATGGCAATAAGTGTATACCTATCAATAATCACTTTAAGTGTCAGTGGACTAAATGCCTAATGAAAGGAAATGTGGTGGCTGACTGGATGAAAATCTAGGAATCATCTATACATCACATACAAGATACACACAGATCAAAAGTGAGGGAATGGAAAATAATATTCCACCCAAATGGAAACAAAGAGAAAGCTGAGTAGCAATACTTATATCAAACAAAATATATTTTAAAACAAAGTCTATAATAAAAGACAAAGAGCATTATATAATTATAAAGAGAACAACACAAGCAGAGGGTATAATGTTCATAAACATATGCACAAATATTAATAGACATGAAGGGAGAAATTAACAATAACACAATAATAATAGGGGACTTTAATCAATGGACACATTATCTGAAAGAAAATCAATTTTTTAAAAAAAACTGCTGCCCTTAAAAGACATATTATACCAGTTAAACTTAGTAGATATCTACAGGACTGTTGGGGTCCTTTAATGGACCAGAACCTGGTGGTCAGGAGTCGATGATAAGAAAGTGAAAGAGGCTGATATTCCCTGGTTTATGCAGAGAACGAATAAAGCTCTTGACACAGGGCTTGCATCGTTCACGAAGGCACAGGGCACCCTCTTGAGGAGGTGAAGGCATAGGGCGCCTTCTCAAAGGGGTCTTAGAAGCCCAGGCAGGAGAGAGAGCACGACAGGTTTCTAAGCTCCAGAGAATTAGCTGGGGGGAGTTGGGGGGTGGGGGAAGGTGGAGAGAGAGAGAGACAAAAAAGACATGGGGACCTAAGCTCTGATGGAGCAAAGGTATTTTATTAGCAGAAATGCAGGCTTATATATCTTTAGTAAGATGATTACTCAGCTATTACACAGGATGAATTTTATCAACACTCACAATATGGATAGTCTAATACATACAAGGTCACTGACACTGAAAAGAGTCACTGAAGGGAGTTACTGAAAGGAATTCAAGCAGATACCATTTCTCATGATCTCAGTCCTGAGAGCTGCATACAGCGCTACTCGTTCTAAGAACTGATAAGGAACAGAGAATTTATGAGAAACAGCATGTAGGAATCCTCCTGTTAAACATTCCCTAACACAGGACATTCCATCTAATACGAGCAGAATACATATTCTTTTCAAATGCACATGGAATGTTTCAAAACAAGTCTCAACAAATTTAAGAGGGAAATTATTTAAGGCATGTTTTTTACCACAATGGTGTGAAGTTAGAAATAAATTACAAGAAGAAAAATGGGGATAAATAACATACTAATAAAAAAAAAACCAATGAAGTCAATAAAAGTCAATAAAAAACCAATAGATCAATGAAGAAATCAATAAATACCTTGAGACCAAATAGAATAAAGCCATAATCTTCAAAAAAATCTATGGGAGGCAACAAAATTAATTCTAAGAGAGAAGTTTATACCAATACTAGTTATCTCATGAAACAAGAAAAATTTCAAACAAAACATTTAACCTATCACCTAAAGGAATTAGAAAAAGAAGTACAAGAAAATACCAAAGTCAGCAGATGGAAGGAAATAATAAAGATCAAAGCGGAAATAAAATAGAGACAAGAAAATGATACAGAACAGATCAATGAAGCCAAGAACTGGTTTTTTGAAAAGATAGAAAAGAACTGATAAGCCATTACCCAGACTCATTTAAAAAGGGGGGAGGAGAAGGAAAAAAATGAACAAAATAAGAAATGAAAAAGGAGGAGTTACAAATGCATCAAAGAAATCATAAAAGAATACTGTAAACAAACTGGACAAAATATGTCAACAAACTGGACAATCTAGAAGAAATGGATAGATTCCTAGAAACATGCAATCTTCTGAGACTGAATCAGGAAGAAATAGCTAATCTGAAAAGATTAGTTACTAGTATTGAATTGAATCAGTGATCAAAAACTCCCAACAATTAAAAGCCCAGGACCATTTAGGGGAATTCTACCAAACATAAAAGAATAGTTATTATATACATCTCTCAAACTATTCCAGAAAAATGAATAGGCAAGAAAATTCCTAAATTTCTTCTGATATTAAAACCAGATACTACAAAAAAAGAAAGAAAGAAAATTATAGGCCAATATCCCTGATGAATGCAAATACAAAAACTCTCAACAAAATAAAAGCAAATCAAAACCAATAACATATAAATAGGTCCATACACCATGATCAAGTTTGTTCTTCCATGGATATAAGAATGATTCAATACGTGTAAATAAATCACTGTGATACTTCACATTAACTAAAGGAGGGATAAGAAAATGCATGATCATCTCAATAGATACAGAAAAAGCATTTGACAAAACTCAACACTCATTCATGATAAAAATGCTCAACAAAATAAGGCGTAAAGGGAACATACCTCAACACAATAAAGGCTATAAATGACTAGACCACAGCTAACACCATACTTAATGGAGAAAAGCAGAAAGAATTTCCCTGAAGTTCAGGAATAAGACAAGGATGACCACTCTCACCACTTTTACTCAACATAGTACTGAAACTCCTAGTCACAGTAATAATCAAGAAAAATAAACAAAATGCATCCGAATTGGAAGGGAAGAAGCAAAACTGTCACTATTTGCAAATGACACGATATTGCATATAGGAAACCCTAAAGTATCCACTAAAAAACTATTAGAACCAATAAACAAATTCAATAAAGTTGCAGAATACAAGGTTAATGTACAGAAATCTGTTGCTTTTTTAAAAAAAAAAAATCTGGCTATGCCACATACCTTGCAGGATCTTAGATCCCTGACCAGGAATCAAGCCCAGGCACAAATGGTGAAAGTGCTGAAAGCAAAGATTTCATTCAGATTTGATGGAAAAATCAGAAGATTTACAGACAAGCAAAAGCTAAGAGAATTCAACATCTCCAAACCAGCATTATAACAAATGCTAAGGAACTGCTCTAGACAGGAAACACAAAGAGAAAGACCAACAAAAACAAACTCAAAACAATTAAGAAAATTACCAGTTAAGAAAATGGTAATAGAATATATGTTAAGTCACTTCAGTTGTGTCCAACACTTTTGTGAGCCCTGAGATTGTACCCCACCACGCTCCTCTCTCCGTGGGATTCTCCTGGCAAGAATACTTGAGTAGGTTGCCCTGCCCTCCTCCAGGCGATCGTCCTGAACCAGGGAAGGAACCTGAGTCATTTATGTTTCCTGCAATGGCAGGCAGGATCTTCACCACTAGCCCCAACTGCAAAGTCCCTCATAGGAACATACATATCGACAATTATCTTAAATGTAAGTGGATTAAATACCCCAACCAAAAGACACAGACTGACTGAATGGATACAAAAATAAGATCCATGTATATGCTCCCTACAAGAGATGCACTTCATCTCTAGAGACATATACAGACTAAAAGTGAGGGAATGGAAAAAGTTATACCATGCAAATGGAAATTTTTTTAAAAAGCTGGAGCAGGAGTACTCATAGCAGACAAAATAGACCTTAAAATAAAAACTGTTACAAGAGATAAGAAAGGACACTACATAATAATAAAAGGATTAATCCAAGAAGAAGATAGCCGTTCCGTTCAGTCGTTCAGTCGTGTCCGACCCTTTGCGACCCCATGAATTGCAGTACGCCAGGCCTCCCTGTCCATCACCAACTCCTGGAGTTCACTCAGACTCATGTCCATTGAGTCCGTGATGCCATCCAGCCATCTCATCCTCGGTCGTCCCCTTCTCCTCCTGCCCCCAATCCCTCCCAGCATCAGGGTCTTTTCCAATGAGTCAACTCTTCGCATGAGGTGGCCAAAGTACTGGAGCTTCAGTTTTAGCATCATTCCTTCCAAAGAAATCCCAGGGTTGATCTCCTTCAGAATGGACTGGTTGGATCTCCTTGCAGTCCAAGGGACTCTCAAGAGTCTTCTCCAACACCACAGTTCAAAAGCATCAATTCTTCTGCACTCAGCCTTCTTCACAGTCCAACTCTCACATCCATACATGACCACAGGAAAAACCATAGCCTTGACTAGATGGACCTTAGTCGGCAAAGTAATGTCTCTGCTTTTGAATATACTATCTAGGTTGGTCATAACTTTTCTTCCAAGGAGTAAGTGTCTTTTAATTTCATGGTTGCAGTCACCATCTGCAGTGATTTTGGAGCCCAAAATATAAAGTCTGACACTGTTTCTACTGTTTCCCCATCTATTTCCCATGAAGTGATGGGACCAGATGCCATGATCTCCAAGGCAAACCATTCAATATCACAATTATCCAAATCTATGCCCCAACCAGTAATGCTGAAGAAGCTGAAGTTGAACGATTTTATGAAGACTTACAAGAAGATATAGCAATTATAAACATTTATGCCGTCAACATAGGAACACCTCAATACATAAGACAAATGCTAATGACCAAGGAGAAACAACCTGGAAGAAATGAACACATTCTCAGAAATGAACAAATTCTTCCAAGACCAAATCAGGAAGAATTGGAAAATATAAACATACCAATCAGAAGTAAAGAAATTGAAACTGTGAATAAAAATCTTCCAACAAACAAAAGTCTAGGACCATATACCTCACATACTAATTCTATCAAACATTCAGAGAAGAACTAACACCTATCGTTCTCAAACTCTTTCAAAAAATTGCAGAGGGTAGAACACTCTCAAATTCTTTCTACAAGGTCACCATCACCCTGATACCAAAACTAAAGCCATCATAAAAAAAGAAAATCATAGACAAATATCACTGATGAATATAGATGTAAAAATCCTCAACAAAACACTAGCATTCAGAATCTAACAACACATTAGAAGGTTCATACACCATGATCAAGTCATGTTTATCTCAGGAATGCAAAGATTCTTCAACACATGCAAATCAATCAATGTGATACACCATATTAACAAATTAAAGAATAAAAACCGTACAATATCTCAATAGATACAGAAAAATCTTTTTGACAAAATTCAATATCCATTTATGATAAAGACTCTCCAGAAAATGGGCATCAAGGGAACCTACTTCAACATAATAAATATCATATATAACAAACTTACATCAAACATCATACTCAATGATGAAAAACTGAAACCATTTCCCTTAAGAACAGGAAAAAGACAAAGATGTTCACTCTCACCATTCTTACTCCACATAGTTTTGAAAGTCCTCAGTATAGCAATCAGCAAGAAAAAAAGTAAAACAAATACAAGTTGGAAAAGAAGTCAAACTGCCACTGTTTACAGATGACATGTTGCTACGCATAGAAAATCCTAAAAATGACACTAGAAAATTACTAGACCTAATCAATGAATTTGGCAAAGTTGGTGGATACAAAATTAATGACAGAAATGTCTTGCATTCCTATACACTAACAATGAAAAAAGCAGAAAGAGAAATTAAGAAAATAATTCCATGTACAAATGCAACAGAAAGAATAAAATACCTAGGAATAAACCTACCTAAGGAAGTAAAGGACCTGTACTCAGAAAACTATAAAACACTAATGAAATAAACAAAAAGGATATAGGCAAATGGAGAAATATACCACGTTCTTGGATTAGAAGAATGAATATAGTGAAAATGAATATACTACCCAGCGCAATCTACAGGTTCAATGCAATTTCTACCAAATTACAATGACATTCTTCACAGAAGCAGAACTAAAAATTTTACAATTTGTATGGAAACACAAAAGACTCCAAATAGCCAAAATAATCTTGAGAAAGGAAAACAGACCTGGAGGAGCAAGCCCTCAACTTCAAACGATACTACAAAGCTACAGTAAATAAGACAGTATGGTTCTCACACAAAAACAGAAATACAGACCACTGGTACAAGACAGTAAGCCCAGAGATGAATTCATGCACCTATGGTCACCTAATCTATGACAAAGGAAGCAAGAATATACAGTGTAAAAAAGACAATCTCTTCGATAAGAGGTGCTAGGAAAACTGACAGTATATGTAAAAGAATGAAATTAGAACACTAACATCACACACAAAAATAAATTCAAAATGGATTAAATACCTAAATGTAAGATCAGATACTACAAAACTCTTGGAGTAAAACATAGGAAAAACACTGAAATAAACCACAGCAAGATCTTTTTGGATCTTGCTAGAGTAATGAAAATTAAAACAAAACTAAACAAATGGGATGTCATTAAACTTAAAAGCCCCTGCATAACAAAGGAAACTATAAACAAGAGGAAAAGATAACCCTCAAAATGAGAGAAAATATCTGCAAACAAAGCAACAAAGGTTTAATCTCCAAAATACACAAATAGCTCATGCAGCTCAATATCAAAAAAACAAACAATCCAATCAAAACCTGGGCAGACTTAAATAAATATGGCCAAGAGGCACATGAAAATATCCTCAACTTCACTAATTATTAGAGAAATGCAAATAAAAAATACAATGAAGTATCGCCTCACACCAGTCAGAATGACCATCATAAAAAAACATGTGCAAACAGTAAATGCTGGAGAGGGTATGAAGAAAAGCGTACCCTCTTACACTGTTGGGGGAACTGTAAATTGGTTTACCCACTGTGGAGAACAATATGGAGGTTCCTTAAAAAACTAAAGGTAGAACTACCAAACCACCCAGAAATCCCACTACTGGGTATATACCCTGAGAAAACCATAACTCAAAAAGACACATGTATCCCAGTGTCCACTGCAGCACTATTTACAATAGCCAAGACATGTAAATAACCTAGATGTCTACCAACAGATGAACAGATAAAGAAGATGTGGTGTGTGTATATATAATGGAATATCACTCAGCCATAAAAAAGGCATGAAATTGAATCAGTGTAGTGATGTGGATGAACCTAGAGCCTGTCATACAGAATGGAGTGAGTAAGTCAGAAAGAGAAAAACAAATATCATACATTAAAGCACATATATGGAATCTAGAAAACTGGTACTAATGAGTCTATTTGTAGGGCAAGAACAGAGGTACAGATGTAAGAATGGACTTGTGGACACAGAGGGGGAAGAACAGGGTGGGACAAATAGAGAGCATTAACATATACACACTACCGTGTGTAAAGTAGATAGCTAGCAGGAAGCTGCTGTATAGCACAGGCAGCTCAGCTTGCTGCCTTCTGGTGACCTAGAGGGGTGGAATAAGAGGATGGAAGGGAGGCTCAAAAAGGAGAGAATGTATGTATACCTATGGCTGATTTGTGTTGCTGTACAGCAGAAACTAACAAAATATTGTAAAGCAATTCCAATTTTTTAAAATGAGAATACCTGAGTACACTTTTTCAAAAGAAGACATAAAGATATGCATATATATGACCATATCAACAGATGCAGAAAAGGCTGTTGGTAAAGTTCAACTCCATCATTTATGATTTTTTAAAAATCTCCAGAGAGTGGGCATAGAGAGAATGTTGTTGTTGATGATGTTGTTATTATTGTTTAGTTGCTAAGTCACATCTGATTCTTTGTGACCCCATGAAGGGTAGCCCACCAGGCTCCTTTGTCCATGGGATTTCCCAGCAACAATAATGAAGTGGGTTGTCATTTCCTTCTCCAGGGGATCTTCCCAACCCAAGAATCAAACCCATGTCTCCTGCACTGGCAGGCAGAATCTTTGCCTCTGAGTCACCAGGGAGCCCACAGGGAACATACGTCAAATAAAGACCATATATGACAAACCCATATCTAACATCATACTTGTGGTGAAAGCTGAAAATATCTCCTCTAAGATCAAGAGCAAGACAAGAAGGCCAATTCTCACCACTTCTCTTCAACATAGTTTTGGAAGTTCTAGCTACAGAAAACAGAAAAGAAAAAGAAATACACTTCAGTTCAGTTGCTCAGTCGTGTCCG
>SJXQ01008147.1:50655-76465 GCA_006408695.1 Aepyceros melampus
CTTGACGTACTCCTTTTCCTATATGGAATCAGTCTGTTGTTCCATGTCCAGTTCTAACTGTTGCTTCCTGACCTGCATATAGGATTTCTCAAGAGGCAGGTCAGGTGGTCTGGTATTCCCATCTCTTTCAGAATTTTCCACAGTTTATTGTGATCCACACAGTCAAAGGCTTTGGCTTAGTCAATAAAGCAGAAATAGATGTTTTTCTGGAACTCTCTTGCTTTTTCCATGATCCAGTGGATGTTGGCAATTTGATCTCTGGTTCTTCTGCCTTTTCTAAAACCAGCTTGGAACATCTGGAAGTTTACAATTGATGTATTGCTGAGGCCTAGCTTGGAGAATTTTGAGCATTACTTTTAGTAGCATGTGAGATGAGTGCAACTGTGCAGTAGTTTGAGCATTCTTTGGCCTTGCCTTTCTTTGGGATTGGAATGAAAACTGACCTGACCTTTTCCAGTCCTGTGACCACTGCTGAGTTTTCCAAATTTGCTGGCATATTGAGTGCAGCACCTTCACAGCATCATCTTTCAGGATTTGAAAGAGCTAAACTGGAATTCCATCACCTCCACTAGCTTTGTTCATAGTGATGCTTTCTAAGGCCCACTTGACTTCACATTCCAGGATGTCTGGCTCTAGGTCAGTGATCACACCATTGTGATTATCTTGGTCGTGAAGATCTTTTTTTGTACAGTTCTTCTGTGTGTTCTTGGTACCTCTTAATATTTTCTGCTTCTGTTAAATCCATACCATTTCTGCCCTTTATCGAGCCCATCTTTGCATGAAATGTTCCCTTGGTATCTCTAATTTTCTTGAAGAGATCTCTAGTCTTTCCCATTCTGTTCTTTCCCTCTATTTCTTTGCATTGATTGCTGAGGAAGGCTTTCTTATCTCTCCTTGCTATATTTTGGAACTCTGCATTCAGATGCTTATATCTTTCCTTTTCTCCTTTGCTTTTTGCTTCTCTTCTTTTCACAGCTATTTGTAAGGCCTCCCCAGACAGCCATTCTGCTTTTTTGCATTTCTTTTCCATGGGGATGGTCTTGATCCCTGTCTCCTGTACAATGTCACGAACCTCAGTCCATAGTTTACTTACTTAGTAAAAGGTACAGAGTAGTGTTCAGTGATTCTTATTACACTGAAGCATTATTTCTTAGAACTTTGAGAATAATGAAGTATTTTTATATACTACTATAGCATCATAGCATCATTTTGTTTATTGTGGAAACTTTAAAATATTTAATATTTATATTCATGAAGAATATATGGACAGAAATTGTTTTACTAAATATTTTTATATTTTTGTTTTAAAGCAAGAATAACATGCAAACTAAAAGTCATTGTGACAAAGCTGTTTTTTAAATTCTTTTCTTGAAGTACAGCATAATGATCTGATGTTTGTATATATTGTGAAATGATTAAATAAGCCTAGTTCACATCTGTCATAATACATAGTTAAAAAAACTTTTTCCTTGTGATGAGAACTTTTAAGACCTAGTTTCCTAACAACTTCCAAAATGCAGTATAGTACTATCAATTCTAGTCACCATGGTAGATATTACATTCCAAAAGCTCTGTATTTAAAATCAATTTTATTGAGGTATAATTTACATGCAGTAAAATTCTCCTGTTTTAAGTGTTTTAATAAATGTGTATACACATGTGACTACCACCACAATCAAAATTTTGTATGTGTGTATATACATATATGTGTGTGTGTGTGTGTGTATAATTTTGCACTGCAATTCTGTCATTATTTAATAGGATATTTAATACACACATGTACATAGTCTTACACACCAAGACACACACTGGTAATATAGTATCTTACACACAAAGACACACACTGGTAATATAGTAATAATTCCAGTGGTAATGATTCCTGGATCAAATAGGGAATGTTTTCGCATTTTTAAAACAAAGAAGTGTGTATTTTATTCTAAAATCAGAGATTTTTATTAACAAAAAAAAAATGCCTTTTTGCAGGATGATCTCAAAGCAACATTAACAGCAAGGAATCGAGAAGCGAAACAGTTAACTCAGTTAGAAAGAACACGTCAGAGAAACCCATCTGATCGACATGTTATTGTATCCTTTGAATTTTGGTCTTTAAAAAAATATTCTGTAAGGTATGCTGTACAAAAGTAAATATATATGAAAATTATGCATTTACACTTTAAATGTGCAAAAAATATGAATATAAAGTTTGAAAAGAAACACAGACATTTAAAATGCTTACTATGGAAATTAGTTAATTTTAAAGAGACTATACAACTTAAATCTGTCCTCTTGTGTTGTTTTCCACAATAGATATTCAAAATTTAAAACACTCAAATGTAAGATGTTTTATAAAGAGTACATACAAAATTCTAAGATCTTTTACATTAAAAATGATTGATGACTAAATATTAATCATAAAAGTAACTTAAAGATCTGTCATTAATCCTAATATATCAATGCCTTCTCAGCCCTGCATTTGAGAAAAAGAACAAACTATTTTTTTCCCAGTAAAATTCCCTTCATCTTAAAAAAAACAACTACTATGTGAAACTGCAGTTATAATTTCCAGCCAAAGACCCTTAGGATATTCCAAGGTATTGAGATTCACAGCTGGACACAAGTCTTAATAGGCTTGTCTACTGTTACAAGGCTCTTCTGTTAAGAATGATTATTTCTGAAACTTAGAATGTGCCTATTCAAAACTAAACAAGAAAAATAGCACCTGACTAATTGTAAGCAACTGGGATAGGTACAATTGTATAGAAAGTACTAACTTACAGTGGGGCTTTCCTAGTGGCTCAGCTGATAAAGAATCCACCTGCAATGTGGGAGACCTGGATTTGACCCCTGGGTGGGGAAGATTCCCCTGGAGAAGGAAAGGCTACCCACTCCAGTATTCTGGCCTGGAGAATTCCATGGACTGTATCCATGGGGTCGCAAAGAGTCAGACACGACTGAGCGACTTTCACTTTACTTTCAGCTTACCCTGCTGCCTCCTTTCCCCATGCTTTCTTATGTCTCATGATTTTGACAACCTGATAACTAGAAAATAAAGGACAATCTACATATAAATGCATCCACTATAAATATAAAAATAGTCATAGTATCAGAGAATATTTACCAGGATGACCCTTAAAATTCTTCTCACTATTAAAAAAAGGTTCAGTATGTAAAATAAAGAGGTATAAGAGGCTGAGGTGAAGAAGAATCCTAGTGCATTACCTGGACCCCTCCCAAGGCCCCTGGAAGCTTCTGAAAAGTTTCCTGCAGCACAGTTTGGAAAACACCAATCTGGCTCACTCTTTTATAAGCCATTTTGCACTCAGAGCAATTTCATTAAATACAGTGATACCCTTATTCAAAAACATTATAATATTTTAATCAAAAGTATCTCCTACCCAAATTAGTACGTTATATGATTTTGAAGAATTTTCAACAAAAGGAAGGAATACAGATCTGTATCCACTTTCCTAAAAATAGCTGTGTAACTTTGGGCAAGTTGCTATGCTGGAGTGAAAGGATTTGAGACTTCAAGGAATGAAAAATAGTTGCTGGAGGGTGGTAGGAGATTAAGATACAGATGTCCCAGCTGTGGCTTCTGCTTCCTACTCTTTCCTAGTTTAACCAACTCAACCTACCCTTCCAAATTTTAAAATGAAACTGTCAAAAAATGAGGAAGGAAAACACCTGTCAAAATTAAGTAGTCATGGTAAAGAATTTCATGAGTCACATGTATTGAACTGTATTAGAAAAATACTCTGCTTGAGTATTTTCATTAGTAAAAGGTTAATACACATCATAACATCTAGAAAGTTTTTCAAAATAATAAATCCTGTGATAGTTATTTAAAAAAATCTGAAGCCCAGTAATAAAGTGAACTGTTTTTGATTACTGGTTATGATTAAAAGTTTGCATGTAAAATTATGCAGGAAAACTTTACACCCTCTATAGCAAATGTACACACACAGCTATATGTGAATATGTTTTGAAGCCTAGTTTCTTGAAATTGTATATCTGAATTAACCTAGTTTTAAGAGTAAATAATCATTATAAGGTATGATTAATGTATAGTCTGATTGCAAGAGGATATAATTCTGTCAGAGCATATGATTTTAATTTATTGGAATAAATTGTTCTACTTGAAATGTATTTTTCCTTTATGAAAAATTTCAGTCACAGGTGGGTAATAAAGTGATGTGTCAAGAGATGGATCCCTGTAGTAAACCCTTTTACTTTATTTTCATTTATACATTTTCTTAAAAGAGAAAGCAAGTGTAAATGTTATAATATTATGTGTCACAAAACTTTACTTACAGCTGCTGATTTTTTCTATGTAATAATTATTAAAATGATGATATGTGATACTTTTTCAGTGAACATAATCTAGCATAGGAAACAAAACATTATTAGAACTTAATCAGAAAATTGGACCATGTTTTTAAAACATGTTTTATGCAACAAAAACTTTTAAGTATTTTTAGACCACTGTTGTCATTAAGGAAGAGATATTTTGAAGAGAAATACATGTCACTAGCTATATATATGGCTGTTGAGCTCATGAAATGACAACTAGAATAACCAATTTTAAAATTTTAATTAATTTAAATGTAAATAGCTACATGTTGCTAGTGGCTACCATTACTGACTGTACAGTGTGAATCTAAACAGTATGAGTACTTTGAAGCAAAACATTAGACTTTCCATCTAATTTATTAGTTATTGGTATGTATGTATATATATATTTTGTAATAAACATTAACTAAGTAGTAATAGTGCAATATTACTAGCTTATAAGAAGAATATTCATACTGAAATAAACATTTGTAGTGTATATTCTTTGTTGTTGTTCAGTCACTCAGTCATGTCCAACTCTTTGTGACCCCATGGACTGCCGCGCACCAGGCTTCCCTGTCCTTCACTATCTACTGAAGTTTGCTTAGACTCATGTCCCTTGGGTCAATGATGCTATCCAACCATCTCATCCTCTGTCACCCCCTCTCCTCTTGCCCTTAATCTTTGCCAGCATTACGGTCTTTTCCAATCAGGCTGTTCACATCAGGTAGTGAAAGGATTGGAGCTTCAGCATCAGTCCTTCCAATGAATATTCAGGGTTGATTTTCTTTAGGATTGACTGGTTTGATCTCCTTGCAGTCCAAGGAACTCTCAAGATTCTTCTCTAGCACCACAGTTCGAAAGCATCAATTCTTTCATGCTCAACCTTCGTTACATGTATATTCTACTCTACCTGATTAGGATATTACAGCAGTAGAAACATTTCATGCATTTGGAGAACTAGAAGATTGAAAATACTTAAGTCACAGGTCTTTTGGCAGGACAGAGGGTTAAAAGGGAGAGAGATAGTGAGAGGAAAAGGAGAGGGTAATAAATGGCAGAGACTGGAAATAGAGAAAGCAGTAGAAAATATAGAAAATGGTTTCAAAATAAATCAAACAAGGATGATAGCAGGAAAAAAAATAATGGTTTGTATAAAGAAAGGGAAGGAATTTTGTTTTGAGATCATGAATCATATAATCTGATAAATTTGAAGTTTTTTATTCTGCTGTGTTTATCATATAGATTGCTTTATTTTATGTGGTAATATGTATTTTTGGGTGATTTACACTCATGGCAAAAAGCCAGTCTTGCATTTACAAATGCATTTACAGTACTGCATTTACAAAAAGCCAACACTGTATTTACAAAGGTAGCATTTACAGAAAGACTCAATCAGAAGGATTCTGACGATTTTTGTTTTTTGTATCTTTGGTTGGGGAATACCTCTGTAGGCAGAAACTGAATTACAAAGAGCTACAATGGATGCTACCCGAACAACTCGTCATCTGGAGGAAACTATTGACAATTTTGAAAAGCAGAAAATAAAGGATATAAAGGTAACAAAATAACTATTAAGGTTCAAAATATGTATTCTAAATTAATTTTTATTTAAATTTATGAAAAATTTAAATTACTGATTTTCTTTAGCACATAAGTCTGTGTGAGAAAGATATAAACAAACTATATCAAGTGTTATTTTCTTATGGAAACAACAGTATATAAAGGAACTACATGCCCAACCAGAGGCCAGATATTCAGATGTTATCAAAAATACTATTAACCACAGAAAAATAAAGTCTATTATGTTTTTATGTATCAGGTACTATACTAGTCCAGGCACTTTACATAAATTACCTTTTAATCTTTACAGCAACCCCATACTGTAGCATCTATGTATACTACATACCAGTGTCTATCTCATTCCTTTTAATGGTGGAATAATATTCCATTGTATGGGTATTACCATGAAAGTGAGGTGATTAAGCAGAGATATAAGGCAGTATCACAGCCCACAGTTCAAAGTCTGAAATATAAGCCAATTGTATATTTTAAAAACCTGTGCTTTCCATGACTATACAGTATTATTGCAGGAGGGGGACCCCTTTCAGGGCCTGAAACTGGGCTCTTCTCTAACACTCGGAAAAGAACTGTCTGAGGAGACACATGTGCTGAGAAAGCAAGAGATTTTCTCAGAAAGGGCGCCTGGGTGGAGAGCAGCAGGGTAAGGGAACCCAGGAGAACAGCTCTGTTACACGGCTTGCAGTCTCACGTTTCCTGATGATGGGATTAGTTTCCGGGTTGTCTTTTCTACTCAGACTCAGAGTCCTCCTTGGTGGTGCATGCCTTGTTCAGCCAAGATGGATGCCAGAGAGGAAGATTCTGGGAGGTGGTCGGACATGTGGTGTCTCCTTTTGTCTTTTCCTGAACTCTTCCAGTTGGTGGTGGCTTATTAGTTCCTTATTCCTTACCAGGACCTCCTGTCATAAAACAACTCATGCAGATGGTTACTATGGTGCCTGGCCAGGGTGGGCAGTTTCAGTCAGTGTGCTTCCCCTAATGCTATTACTAATTTTTTTGGCTGGTAGCTTTCTAATTCCTACATTATCGAATAAATAAGAGTAGCTAACCACATAAACTTTCATCCACCGTAATTTAATGTCACAGGAAGAACAGCCTTATTTTATTGTATCACATCAGTACCTGTCTATTCAGGTTCCTGGACTTGAGATGGTATTTTTTTTAATTGGAGGATAATTACTTTACAATGTTGTATTGGTTTCTACTATACAACAATGCAAGTCAGTCATAATTATATGTATATGCCCTCCCTCCAAAGCCTCCCTCCTAAATCCCCAGACCTAAAGACGGTCCTCAGTGACTTTTTCATCAATATTTTGGAAATATTTGGAGGTTACTTATGACTATGTTGTGTCCTTTAAAAAACAAGTCATCTAAGGATGCCTTTTCACTCACTGCAAATTCTTCTGGAACAGCTTTTAAAGAGAAGTATTTTTGTTATTTTCATAACTTACTGACAAGTTATCCTTCCTTCAAAAGTTATGCCCTTATCAATAAAATCAGCATTTTCTGCCACTTAATTGTACCATTCCTCTCGCAATCAATGAAACATTTATTTGTCCTTTTATATTTTTTAATTTCCTATCATAGTTTCATAGGATTCCAGAACTTTGATTTTTTTCCAGTAGCCACGATCAAAGGTCTCTCTCTACTTTGGTCCTGAAGGTCGAAGAAAAAAAAAAAAGTAAGCCTGTCAATTCAGCACTCAGAGTGTAATGTAGATTGCTACTCAGGAAGAGCTCCGTAGGAGGCTGTCCTGAGACAACCCTTTTGCCGAAATGGGGGAGCACTGGCAGGGCGTAATGTAAGAGAGGCCAGCATCCTCTCTTAAATTGAGGGAGAAGGGAAGAAAGGTTGAAATAATTAGCTTTAATCTAAAAAAGGAGATTGGAGACTGGTGAGATATGCCTGATTCATTGCCACCTAACGGCTTCTTTAGTGACCTGAGAGCCCGATTCCTCACCCTACTGCTGTTCTTCATGCCTGCCCACTTGTCTTTTACATGCGGCAATCTCTGATCTTTGGGCTCACTTCCATGTTCTTCTTGCATGCTGGCTAACTCTATAGGCGGTTTATAATCCCATGAGCACCACCAGTTACAAAACTGGAGCAAAGACAGTGAGTGTAGAATTCCCAACTGCAACCTGGGATCTCCTGAAGCAACAGGACAGGGAGTGAGGCACTGCCCGTGGAGGGTGCACAGGGGAGAAACGTGCTTCCGCGCTCTCTGCCTGCGGTCTCATGCCCCTACAAGAGGGAGGTCTTGTGGCAGTCACACAAAAAAAGAGAAAAAAAGGAGAGATAATTCATATACCATACAATTCACCATACAGCTCAGCAGTTTCTAATATGTTCAGATATCTACAACCATCACCGCTCAGTTTTAGAACATTCTTATCATCTCAGAGTGAGGCCTAGTACGCTTTAGCTCTTACCTCCCTGCTCCCACAGCCCCCACCCACAGCCTGAGCAACTATCACTAATCTCATGCCTCTTTGGACTTGCCTGTTCTGAATGTACATTCATATGAATGGAATCATAAAATACATGGTTTTCATACTGGTTTCTTTCACTTAGCGTGCTTTCAAGGTTTATCTATGGTATAACATGTATCAATATCTATCTCATTCCTTTGTATGGTGGAATAATATTCCATTGTATGGATATTACCATATTCTACCTTTTCGCTATCATTATTGATAGAAACATTCATGTACAACTTTTTGTTGAGATATATTTTCATTTCTCTTAGACATTTTTCATTTTAGTTCAGCCATATACCCTGTTGAATTGCTGACTCATAAGGTGACTGTTTTTAATCGTGTGAGAAACTGCCAGACTGTTTGCCAAAATGGTTATGCCACTGTATTTTCCCACCAGTATTATATGAGGCTTCCGGTTTCTCTGCATCCTTCCCAATACTTGTTGCTCACCAAACTTTTTCCTTATAGCCATCCTAGTGAGTGTAGAATGGTGTCTTACTGTGGTTTTGATTTGTATTTTCCTGCTGATGTTTATGGCCATTTGTATATTTTCCTTGAGAAAAAAATGTCTATTCAAATTATTTTAATTGGATTTCTTTTTTATTTCATTTTTGAGTTCTTTTTATATTATTTGCAAATCTTTTATTGAATGTTTTGCAGTTATTTCCTTCCATTCTGTGAGTTCTTTTCACTATCTTGATGGTATCCCTTGAAGCACAAAGCTTTTTAATTTTGATGAAGTCCAGTTTATCTTTGGGCTTTCCTGATAGCTCAGCTGGCGAAGAATCTACCTGTAATGCAGGAGATCATGGTTTGATTCCTGGGTCTGGAAGTTCCCCTGGAGAAGGAAAAGGCTACCCACTCCAGTATTCTTGGGCTTCCTTGGTGGCTCAGCTAGTAAAGAATCCACCTTCAATGTGGGAGACCTGTGTTCGATCCCTGGGTTGGGAAGATCCCCTGGAGAAGGGAAAGGCTACCCACTCCAGTATTCTGGCCTGGAGAATTCTGTAGACTGTGTCATTATCTAAGAATCCATTGCCAAATCCGAGATTATAAAAGATTTATCCTGGTTTTCTTCTAACACTGTTATAGTTTTCCTATTAAGTCTTTGATCCGTTAATTTTTATGTATCACGTGAACTGAAAGTTAAACCCCATTCTTTTCCATCTGTCAGCGCAGTTGTTCCAGCACGATTTGTTGAAGAGATTGTTTTTTAAGTCCTGGCACTCTTGTTGAAAGTTAGTTGATGTGTTTTGTTTCTGAACTTCCATTCTCTTTTACTGATGTATGGTGATGGTTTAGTCACTAACATATCTGACTCTTGCGAGCCCATGGACTGTAGCCTACCAAGCTCCTCTGTCCATGAGATTTCCCAGACAAGAATACTGGAGTAGTTTGCCATTTCCTCCTCCTTATTCCAGTACCATACTGTTTTAACAGTGCTTTGTAGTAAGTTTTGAAATCAGGATGTATAAATTCTCTATTTTGTTCCTTTTTAAGATTCTTTTGATTATTCTGAATCTGTTGTAGTTTGGTGTGAATTTGGGAATCAACTTATCAGTTTCTACAAGTCAGCTGGGATGCTGACAGCATGTGCGTGTGCGTGCACGGTCACTCAGCCATGTCCTGCTCTTTGCAACCCCATGAACTGTTGCCCGACAGACGCCCCTGTCCATGGGATTCTCTAGGCAAGAGTACTGGGGTGCATAGCCACTCCCTTCTCCAAAGAATTGAACCCAGATCTCCTGCATCGCAAGCAGATACCATCTGAGCCACCAAATTGTGATAGGGATTGCATCAAATCTGTGGATCCGTTTGGGTAATACTGCCTTGTTAAGATGAATTCTTCTAATCCATGAACATGGGCTGTTTTTCCATTTAGTTAAAGCATCCTTAATTTATTTTAATAATGTATGTTTTGTGCTTTTTTAAGCTTTTTCCTCAGTATTTCATAATTATTGATGCTACTATAAATAGAATTGTTTACTTCATTTCATCTCAGTTATGCATTGCAAACACACAGAAATACAGTTCATTTTTGTATACTAACCTTATATCTTACAACTCTGCAGAAGTCTTTTATTAGCTCTGATAGTTTTTTGCATATTCCTTTGGATTTCTATATATAAGTTCATGTCATCTGTGAAAATGTACACTTTTAACACAAACTCTATCAAAATCCCAGAATTATGAGTTCCAGGAATCAAGTCCGTCTGTTAGGATTATGAATCTCCGTTCTCTGTATCTTTCCTCCTTATCTGTCAAATTGTTCCTTTTCAAAGTTAAGCCTCATTTGAGATGTTTTATGATAAAGAAGGATGCACAAATCCTACACCCAAAAGCCTTAAAAATCAGATAAAAAGGGTTACTTTACCACACCCTTATTTCTGATAAAAACAGTATTCAGGTACTGCTATGTTGATGTTAGCTTGTCTGACAAACACTTCTATTTATGAGACAAATTCTTGGAAAAAATCATTGATCCCACTCATATTTTGGGAGAAACAGACACAGAACATTCTTTTTCTTTTTAAGAATGTTCTTATTGTTACCTGTTTTCAGGCAACTGTTTCAGATGGAAGCAGAACTTCTGGGTGCTTAAATCTCCCACAGGGTAGAAATGATTGACAATAGTGAACACTGCTCATAATGTATTAATTATGAGGTGGGGTTTATCAACACGTCCATCTGAATTTTAGTACCAGCATTAATTAGTAAGGTAGCACAATTCTTAGTAAAAGACTTCATACAAACCTTGCAAAGTGTTTGTCTTTCTGAGAGAAGTTGCTATGAACTTAGTTGTATAAAATGTGGAAGAAAACTCACAGTTCTCTTTGTTTCCCATGTAATAGGAAAAGTCATCAGTTATATGTTGTCAAGGGAATTTTCTGACCTATGAAAAAGATCTTGATCAGGAGTCATTCCAGCGACAGATAGGGATAGCAATTCAGTATTGGTAAAGTAGCTGATGTGGACAAGAAACATCTTCAAGATTTAGTTTTTATCAGCTTTATTTTTCTTACAAAATGACCATAAATTTTCATAAAATTATGGAAGAAAACATAATTCCCTACTGAGAAATAATCAGCATCTTGGTTTATATCCTTCCAGACTTTTTTTCTATGAAATATACATAAGAAAATACTAAGGAGAATGACAACAGCAAATATTTCCTAAGACATTAGCTCTGCCACACATTCTAAGCATTTCATGTGGATAAACTCATTTCCTCCTCAAGTGTCTTATGAAAAAGGCAATAGTTACCCCATACAGTTATATTTAAGTGGGACCACACTATATGTAGCATCTCTTTTTAAAATTTAATATATCATGGATATATTTGTGCTAAGAAAGATCCATATTGTCCTTTTTGATATCCCCGTATTTTGCTGTACTATATGGAGAATAGTATAGCTATATGGATATATTCATATGTTTAACCATCACCTGTTGATGGACATCTAGATTATTTTTGCTATTATAGATCTCATTGCATCATTAAACATCGGCCTTTTTGCTGGTTCAATTGTTTTGGGGGGGATAAATTACTGGAAGTAGCATTCTTGTTCAAAGAGCATACACACTTTCAATTTGGATAGCTATTTATAACTTCTGTCCACAAATCTTTTGACTAGTTTACACTTCTGCAGAACATTACACAAGCACGGAGTGTAACAATGTTGAGTAGTAGTATTTTTAATAGTACCCAATCTGATAGTGAAAAATCAGTATCATCTTAATTTGCAGTTAGTACTGTTGAGGAAGAGTGTTTTTTCATATATTTAATGACACTAAATTACTCTCACTTGACCTTAGCTTATATTTTTAGTGTGTTGGCATTTTTGGTTAATTTTTTAAAACTCTTCAGACTGAGATTAACCCATTATATTAAAGAGAAGGTATGTTGAAATATATTTTCCCATTTTGTTGCTTATGGAATGTTTTTGCCACCTTATGGTCTTATTTTTGCTGCCAGATCTATTAGTCTTCTCTTTCTGCCTTAGTGTCATGTTTAGAAAGAAGTATTCATCCCCGAAGTTATATAACTATTTGCTGTATTTTCTTCTAGTCTTTGTGATTTTTTTAGGATTTTAAATATTTAAATAGCTTATGCAGTTGTATTTTACATATGGTCTGAGGCAGCTATGTCTAAATTTATTATTTCAAATGAATAGAAAGTTCCCCTGAAATCATTCAGTGAATAGCCTTTACTCTGTAGAGCTGTCATTGTACCTTTATTTGTAAAAATTGTTAACAGGACTTTTAATGACTTTTTTGTTAAATATTCTGCTCTCCAGTTAAACCAGGATGGAGGTTTTAATGTTACATAAGGAACAGTTTCTCATTTATCTGGCTTAATTCTTTAGCAATAAAACTGGCTAACTTGTGCTGAGCACTTACTCTAAGCCAGTAGCCATACTATACTTTTTCTTGGACTACATTAATCCTTAAGGCAAAACCTATGATTTTGAAATTAAGGAAAAAGAACAGATAAAGTGCTGACTATTATACAGCTGATTTGTTTCTGTCTTGATTTGAACTCGTGCTAAGTCCCTTCAGTCGTGTTCGACTCTGCTACCCCATGGACCTAGCTCGCCAGGTTCCTGTCCATGGCATTCTTCAGGCCAGAATACTGGAGTGGATTGTCATGCCCTCCCCCATGGGATCTTCCTACCCAGGAATTGAACCTGCATCTCTTATGTCTCCTGCATTGGCAGGCGAGTTCTTTACCACTAACACCATCTGGGAACCCCTGATTCGAAATCAGGTTTATCTTAATCCAGAGCCCTTATTTTTAACTACTGTGCTACCTGCTTTACAGAGTACTTGCCAATGAGTAGAGAATTCCATTAACTCCCCCACCCTCCACCAATAAAATTGAAATACCCACCCAAATGGCCTTCTTGTCAAACAAAATAAAATTGAAAAGGGGGGAAACGAAACTCCTTGAATGCCCATCTCTTACCATACTGACCCATTCCAGATTAGCAGATTACATGTGATCATTGAAAAGGTGTATTTATTTGAGGAAAATTATTTCTAAATATGATACTACAAGATAGCTGTATGGCTATCTTCCAGGGTGCAGGACCACTCCTATCTGGATGGTTAAGACAGGAGAGCAGAAATGAAGGAAAATGAGTATTTGACTATTGCTTTTGAGCCTAACCCATTTCATCTATATGCCCCTTTAAGGACAATGCTTGAGTATTTTCTATCCTATTCTTATTCTGTCCACTTCTCTACATTAATGCTCCGATTTTATTTTGATAAGAGACAAGGTGATAGAAGGATGAGATCCTGTTTTATTGAAAACATATCTGGCTTACGTACTTTCCCTGCCTACCAGTTCTCACCCCTGCATAGATCAACGTGCACTTCCTCATTCATTCTCTTTTCTCATAGCCTTCCCGACCAAAAGTTGTCATCATCTTGCTGGTAAGAGTTTACCTGCACTGTATTTGCAAAGGAAATAATTGAGTCCAGTGAGAACAGCACAATACAATGAGCAGGAGCTATGACCTTGAAGAATCAGACCCAAGTCTTAACATTGTAGCTATGAGCAATACTGAGCATGTCATATATTTGTAAACTGGAAACCTCTATGCAAATGGAGGAATTGTGGCTGGAGAATACAAGCAACATATAAATATGTTAGGATGGAATTCTTGCCTAAAAACATTCTTTTAAACACCAGCTGCAGTTGCTAAAAAAACAGGTTCAGAACTGAACTTCTTTAGCTAATAGTGACATTTTAGTGATATACTGGCAAACATCTTTTTTTAAACGTAAATATCTAATAGAAGAACATACTTAAAAATGGAAGTAAATAAGATACTAAATATTTTGAGTAATTTTAAAATTTTGCTGCAAAAGATATTTGCAACTATTTTTATTCTGATTATTGTTTGTACTTCATTTTCCCTGTTGAAAAAGTCTGTATTTAATAAAATGTCAAGACTATAGTAGAGAATAACTCTACTAAATTCACAAAGCAATTTGTTTACATTCAAATCCTTGTTTTTTCAGACTATATTTTCAGAATTTATCACTATTGAAATGTTATTTCACGGCAAAGCTTTAGAGGTCTACACTGCTGCCTACCAAAATATACAAAAAATTGATGAAGAAGAAGATTTAGAGGTAGGACTATGTCTATCTAAGCTCAGTTCTTCTATTGATATGGAAATATTTAAAAGAAACCATATAGTGTGGGTAAAAATGTCTTAAATTACACTTGTGGTTTAGATGTCATTGTATGCAGTTCCAAATAGCTGAACCTTTATGACTTTCTAGTTAACTTTTCAAATTAACCATAGTTAAGTTTGAAGAATATCTAGTAAAACAAAAGAAACGAAGCCATAATGTGAAATAAGGTATCGTTTTGACTAATGGTGTAAGTCACTTATGTGTGTTAAAAATACTGTTTATTAATTTAAGCCAAAATTTGAGTGTTTATGCCATGCACAACACCGAAAGCTTCACATGCATTTTCTCACTCACTCCTCAAGTGCTGTGATCATTCATTTACAACTAAAGAAGCAGGTGTAAAGGCTTTAAGTAACTTAACTTGACCTTGACCACTTAGCTAGTAGAAGAGCAGAATCTGGCTTCTAATTAGTTTTGTGAAACTTAATCTGTAACCTATGAAATGTGTAGATTTGTATATAGGTGTGTGGGGGGGTGTGGGTGTGTTTCACTCAGTCGTGTCCAACTCTTTGTGACCCCATGTACTATAGCCTGCCAGGCTCCTATGTATGGGATTCTCCAGGCTTCGTTTGTATTGATAAGTTAAATGCAAATATTAACTCTTAAATATTCAAGATGTACTTTGTCCATATATCTCTACAGTAGAAGTGAGAACAGCCATGTATTCTCAAGATATAGCCAAAATTTTTTAATTATATGTTAATTCCATAATTTTCAAGTATTTTTTTTTTAAGTAAAATATCTGTCGAGACCCCCAAGGCTTCACTTCCCACTGCTCCATTGGTTTCAAGAAATGTGAATTCAGTAAAACCAGACTATATAGCTTGGCCAAAATGAAGTACATGTTTTAGTATGTTTTCCAGTGCCAAAATCTGATCTCACTTTTACCTCAGTAAAGCATACACAATCATATTTCTATTACTATTTGTTAATAGAACGATTTCTATTCCCTACTAAAGCTAAGGTTTCTTAATTTTCACTCCTTTTTACATCCTATTTTTTAAAAAAATAATCATCAACTCTTAACTGTAATTTATAAAATAGCAACTGTTTATAGTGATTACTTTAACCAGCTACTGACCTATGCATTTTCACTGTATTATTTTAATCCTACCATGAATTTTAATAAAAGTACTTACTGTCCTCATTTCTACGGATGAAAAAACTGAGGCACAGTGAGGTTAAGGAACTTTCCAGAGGAGCCCATAGCTAGTAAAATAGCTGGAAGCCAAACAGTAGTCTGACTACAGACACTGTTTTTATCCTATCTACGCTGCCAGAAGCATGGTTCTTGGTGAGTGACATGAACTGTTTCCTGCAAGAAACACTGTAGAGTGGCAGGTTTAAAATTGATCCCCTACTTTCCCTATAAGATTAAAGTTCCCATTACAAGTATTTTCATTCTCCATTTTCTAACACCCTTGACTTAATGCACTTTCAAGTTCCTCAAGGCCTCTGGACCCAAAGATTTTCTTTCTCGTTCCATAGGCCCTAGGTATCGTTTTTGTCACAGCATTTCCTTTACCACTTCTCTTAACACTGTTCTTCATCAGCTAGCTAGGTAGCTTGTAGGAGAGATCCATAAACACTCAAAGTCTCAGCGCTGACTAGATGTGTTTTTGGGTATCAACTTCCCCACTTTTTCTGATGGGGCACTATTGAGCAAGTTAATTTCTTCACAATTCATTGCTTATTTCTAAAATGGAGACACTTATGTACATTCGTCAACAGTTTACTGAGCATCTGTTATATGCCAGACACTGTTCTGAGTGCTGAGGATTCAGCACTATAGAGTTGGTCCAAGCTGTCAAAAGCAGAAACTTAAAAAAGTTCAGGCATTAAAAAAAGATGTCTCATAATATGAAGGAAAAAATAACAGAGATAACATACTGTTGTGCGAATGAGTGTATGAGATGGAAGATCCTAAATAGTCTGGAGAATCAAAGAATGGTTTCTTAATCAGAAGTTTGAGGGATATGTCGAATCCCTGTCTACAGTTTCAGGCAGAGTACAGATAGTTATATAAAGGTCCTGAGGTATATGCATTATGATGCCGGAACTTGTGGAAAGGAGAGGAAAGCAGTCTGGGGAAGAGTTGTGTGGGACAAGCCAAAGTAAAATTACATCAGCTACCAAGGAGAGGAAGGACCCTTTAAATACAAAGTCTCTTGGAAACAAGTAGAGAAAAAATGCAGAGAGGGACAGAAAAATAATTTCCTATTCTTAGGTAGTAGTCCTTACTACATGAGAATTGCGGATTTATTCAGATGGCAGCTAGTATTTTATATTTTGCATCCAGTTATATCAGAAACCATCTTAACTGATTTGTTCTTCACATTAAAAGTACTATCATATTCTCCTTCAAAAGATTACCTCTGTACATTCAGTTTAGAGCATATTCAGATCTTGAGACTCACTCCTAAAAAAGATCTTGGACCACATATTGGAAAATGCAGTATTGCCAATAAATATTCCTGTAAATATGTTCTTTTGATATCATACCAGGATGGCAGCGTCCATGTCTAGCACCAAAACATAATTGGGTCTTCAATAAAACTATTAAATAACCTAATTATCAATATGCCTGAATTGCCCTAAAACACAAGTCTTACCTCTTTTGTTAAGTTTCATCCCTTGATTGCTTTTATATGCTGTACTTCTTTAATGTTTAAAAAAAGCAAAAAAAGAGCAAGCTTTTGTTGGTTTGAAGTTTTGGCTAAGGGGAAAATGCACTGTGGGGAATCATCATCACACTTGCTTTAAAAGAGCAAAACGATAGCATGAAGAGCTGAGGGGGAAATGAAGGAATATGAAGAAATTCACCTTTGATAGACTTGCCTGTTTTACGTTACAAAGTGGTATAAAAGATAAGGAAGCTTAAGAGTGCAGTAATAGTTGGAACCACTACTTTCAGGAAAAAGAACTGACAAGCAATGACATTCCAGATGCTATTGAGATTGGAATTTCATAGAATGGCTCCATTACTCTTCTGTGATATACTGGGACAGCACTGTAGTGAATTTAAACTGTTGAGTTGAGGATAGGCAGAACAGAAAGAATCAAGGTGTGACTTACTGTCTCACTGGCTTGCATGCTCTTTGAAGCTAGGAACTTTTCACGTTTCACAAGTAAACTCTCTTAAGTGACTGTTTCAGGACCCATCATCATTTTACGTGGTTCAGTAGAATTTTTTAGCTTACATCTTTTCAACATAAAATATTTTTAAAAATTTTGTTTTAAATTTAAGTAAGTAAAGTCACTCAGTCGTGTCCGACTCTTTGTGACCCCATGGACTGCAGCCCACCAGGCTCCTCAGTCCATGAGATTCTCCAAGCAAGAATACTGGAGTGGGTTGCCATTTCCTTCTCCAGGGGATCTTCCCGACCCAGGGATCGAACCCGGGTCTCCCACATTGGAGGCAGACGCTTTAACCTCTGAGCCACCAGGGAAGTATATGTTTTAAATTTACAATAAATTAAATAAATAATATCCCCAGGGCAGAGTCGGGGAGAGGAGTTGCTTAAACAAATTCTGAACTAAAGGGAACATGACTTTCTAAATTTCCAGTTTAGTATCTAATTTATAACATTGTTTTATCATTGCAACAGGTTTTCCGACATTCTCTGTATCCTCAAGATTATTCATCCCGTTTAGATATTGTAAGAGCAAATTCGAAGTCACCTCTTCAAAGATCATTGTCTGCTAAGTGTGTATCTGGAACAGGACAGGTGAGCTAGAAACCATAATTTTAAAGCATGTAAGCTACTGCCTTTTGAATTGTTCAGTATTAAAAATGTTTCCCTTAAATCATAGGATCTTGAATAACCTGCTCTTCCCCTCTTCTATATAAAATGATATAAAATTGCACTAGGTTCTGCTCTATTATTGATATTTCTTTTATCATCTGAAAGATATGACTCTCTGAAGCAGAACATTTGGGAGCAGAGGTAGAAGGGACAGGAGAGTGCTAATTTACATTTGTTCAGTGGTATAATGTGAAGATCAGAGATTCTGAAATCAAACTGCCGAGGATTAGAATCCCACTAGCATGGCTTACTGGAAATTATACCTAAAAAGGACCTTTGTGAATGTTACCATAGATCCAGAAGCACGTATCCTTAGGTAAAGCATCAGTTTTCTCTTTTCTTCTATATCCAGAAAACCTGAGGTACCTGGTATCTGGAGTAGGATATATCCCTTTTCCTCAGGGGCCACAGAGAAAATACCGGGTTATGTGGACCACGTAGTCTCTGCCCCAACCAAGAGCAGCCACAAACAATACATTAACAAATCAACATGTTGTAATAAAACTTTATTTATAGAAACAAGACAAACTGGGCTTTAGCTTGCCAGCTTCTGATTTAGAAAGCTATGATCTTTTCCATATCTAGCCTTCAGAATTTAAAATTGAGCATTCAGTTGTATGTGACCCAGTATGTTGTTTTCATTTATCTTCTAAGCACTTATTTACTGGTTTTAACTTACACATCTCTCCCCCTAACCAAATTATACTTTTATTATTCCAGTACTAAGTACCTTGCACATAAATTCCATAAATCTAGAGTATAGAGTACATAAAGAATTTTTACTATTTAGAGCTAATAGTATCACCTTAGCCAAGATCTGTGTAACACTTTAGACTATGTAATGCCAAGGTTTCTCAGCCTCAGCACTGTTAACTTTGAGCCAGATGATTTAGGGCGGCGGGGGGCGGTGGTGGTGGGCACTGAGGGATCTTGTTCTGTGCATTGTACAGATGCTGAGCAGCGTTCCCAGCCTCTACCCACACAGCTCAGTAATGCCCTTACCCTCCTCAAGTCGTGACAATTAAGTGTCTCCAGACATTGCAGATGTTCCCTGGGAGACATAGTCCACCCTCTGAAAAGTGTGAAGCAGGATGACCCAAGTGGCAACAGTCAGAAATGAAAGCCAAGTCATGAATTCAGATTCTTATCTCATTAATTTTAAATCAAGTTTAATATTTTTGCCTAGTTGAAATATCCTTGTGTTCTGCCATCCTTTTCAGGAGTCTCGTGTTTTTGTGACCTAAGAATTACTTAACTTAAAATATTTTTAATATTTATAATGTACTTTACTTTTCTCTGGAGTATGTTATCAAAGTACTGATATCCAGCTGGAGTTCAAATGGCTAATTTCACACTTTTCTTCAAAAAAAATAACATGAATGAAAAAATTGTGATTGTTTTCAAACCTTTAAGGACAATTCATAATTTAGAATTTTCATTACTAAAGATTATTATTTATGGACATTTTTCTGATATTTGTTCTGTGTACCCTTATCTATCAGGGCATAAAAAAGATACCAGGCATGTAAAAATATTTTTAAGTTAGTGATTTTTAAAATGTTAACTTTTAACAGGTATTGACCTGTCGACTAAGAAAGGATCAGCAAACAGAAGATGATGATGAAGAGGGTGAAGACTTAGATGTTACAGAAGAAGAAAATTAAATTTCTTAAGTAAATTTTGCATTTCCATTTTCATCTTAAATGACCTGGAATCCAGAATTACTAAAATTGCAAACCATAATACTGGCTTGATATGTTAAACCTCAAAATTCAATCCTATTGGAAATGTAGAAATTATTAAAGGAAATTTATGCCAACTAAAAATGGAAGTTTTAAAAAACATGTCATTTCAACATTTTTATCTAGCATCATACTATCTTTTTTACAGGTTCCATTGTTTTTTAAAAACAATGTATTTCAGAAGTATTTCAAATACACTAACCTAGTTGGTTGTAGTAGGTAGATAACAACAAAAACAGATTTAACAATTCCACTTACTTCCTTTAGATTAAGACACCATGCTTTCAACATCAGAAAAGGGTCCTAGGTAGTCATTCTGATTAAATACAAATTTTATTCCATAAAGCTTTCATCAAAAAAAGTGTTCTTTTTCCTTTTTTTTTTTCCACTTTTACTACAACCTTAAGTTTCATTATTCAGTATATAAATTTACTTATCAACAAGAGTATTATAGTCACTCTCAAATAATAGTAATAGGGCATTATCAGTGTTTTACAACTATACATAAGCAAAAATTTTAGCTTTAAAAAGCTACATTCAGCTTGATTCTGGTTTTAAAACAAAACCACTGTCAAACTAAACACTATATATGGCACCACAACTTTTGGAAAGCTAGAATTTGGTGGAATGTTTCCCTTAAAAAATATAGCAGATCATAAATCAGTAAAAAATTATATATTTTATCAGCCTACCATATAATCAGTACACAATCACTCTTTCCTGAAAATAGAAAAAAATTTAATCAGAGCTTTTCAGTATTATCTGATGCTTTTATTTCTTTGGATGGAGAACTGTACTCATTATTTCATAGATCCAAGTCTGGCATATAAAAACTAGGAAATTGATATTTTCTGGGATTACCACAAAAAGCAGTTATTCATAACAGAAAAATACTTTTCTAGAATGCTTTTGTTATTCATGGTCTGTTCTTAACAAAGCATTGCTTCCTGAAAATAGTCATAAGTGATAGTTACTTAATAAAATATTCAAAACATTTTAAAACTGTAAATATCCCAGGTGGTGCTAGTGGTAAAGAACCCACCTGCCAATGCAGGAGATGTAAGAAAGGTTGGTTTGATCCCTGGGTTGGGAAGATGTCCTGGAGAAGGAAATGGCAACCCACTCTAGTATTCCTGCCTGGAGAACCCCATGGATAGAGAAGCCTGAAGGGCTACAGTCCACAGCATCACAGTATCGGACACAACTAAAGTGACTTAGCACACAGCATGCACAAACAATTTACATTCATAAAAAACTGAGGATGTCATTGCATTTTCTCAGTATTTAATCTTGGCATTGTAGCTAGGTGAAAAAAACAAGGTGGTAGTATTTCTCTTGCAGATTATGATCGCAACTCACTTGAGCATCAGTTGCCCTATTTGTAAAATTAAAATAGTACCTGATATTTAAAGCAATCAAAGTATGATATAAAATGTATGCTCTATTTAAAAAAATATTCTAAGGACAAAAGGACTATTACATGTAATACTTTAACTGTATAATAATTTTAAGGCCAGCAATAGGTTGGCCAACCTGAAAGGGTTGCTGTTTAGTCACTAAGTTGTGTCCAGTTTGTGACTCATGGACTGTAGCCCACCAGGGCCTGTCCATGGGATTTCCCAGGCAAGAATACTGGAACGGATTGCCATTTCCATCTCCAAGGAATCTGCGTGGCCCAGGGATCGAACTTCTATCTCCTACATTCACGGGCGGGTTCTTTATTACTAAAGCCACAAGGGAAAGTCTTCAAAGGGTTATAAAGTAACTATTTCTACAATATGTGAGCTGGGACAAAAATCAAGGCTATTACATACTTAGGTAACCATATTTTAAAATACAAAAACCTATTTTTAGCTCCCTTATAAAAAGACAGGCAACTAGTCTGACTAGTTAGTTGGCTATAGGCTTCCATTTGTCTCCAAAATAGGTATATTAGGGTTATTGGAACTATATAGTTAATTCATAAAGATCATATAGTACCTATTACAGTTCACTAAATATTAGTTAATATTTAATGCAGAGATGGAGGTGATAGGGTCACTGCTTAGTAGGTGATACGTGGACCAAGAGCCAATGCTCATGACGGTGTTGTCAGTAAGTGTGTAAGTGTGCACTCCTAAGGAGTCTTACTATCTCTTGGTAATGAGATTAAGCTTACTTTCTAGGCATGATCTATATTTTTCAGATGCCTCAAATCAAAAATGTTTGGCTTTAAGATAACTAAAATGCCACTGGGTATTATAACTTGATAACCAATATGCCACTATTAATACCTAATAAATCTAGGAGAGGAAACACAACTGGCTATGAGATAATCATTGAAGCTAGGCAATGGGTTTTTGAGGGTAAATTGGTGGTGTGTTGGTAAACTGGCTCACTGGGGGGGAAAATGCCCTGATACTACTCTCCACTTACCAGTTTCCATGGTGTAAATACTCCTGCCATGGCCAATTTAAATTACCAACATGTCACTGAAGGTAAAGTTGTGAACAGATGTGCAGAAATGACTCCCAAGCAGTTGAAGCCAGTTTTCTATAGCAAACTTAAAGTTAAAAAATATACTAAACTGAAGAGTAGAATTCTTATCCAGTAATTTTACAATCAAAATACAAAGCCTGTGCTTATATTGTGTTAGCCTTTTAATTATCACCATTCCACCCTAGCCTAGACTGAGAAGCAGTTCCATATTAAGTTATACTTCACCTTAAGCTTCATCATAGCTTTCATTTATTTGTATGTATTTGAGAAGCATTTTTAGGTCTTCCAATACACTTCTCAGTAAGATTGATCAAATAAACCATACAATCTCTGAGCACTTAAAAAATCTTTTCTTCCTATTGTCATTTTCCTAGCTTGTGAGCTTACTAGTTTCAAGTGCCATATTTATGTGCTTTTTTGAACCAAATTTACCAGTTAATTCATTTTATTGCAAGTAGGATGTTCAACATAATTAAAAACACAGAAACTTCAGTTAGTTTTTCTTAGACTTCTTTAAATCACTGATGAGTACTGCAGTACTAAATGGCTAAATACTAAAAAGTATTCTACAATACCCTCCCAACTACTGTATATAAATTCAAATTTTATTATTTGCTCAGTGTGGGGAAGTATCTATCACAAAAATTGAGGGAAATCAACTGTTGTATGTAAATTATAAAAGACCAATCAAAATCAAATCATGTTAGATAAAATGAACAATTTTAAATTAGAAGCCAGTATATGTCGTCTCATACAGAATCCCTGGATATATAGTAACTTCTAGTTACTTTGTCTTTTATTCACAATGTTTGGGCATATTAATTATATCTTTTTTTAATGCTATTTTTAAAGCAACAATGGAGGTAAGAAAATATCCTTTCCTCTTTTGAAAATATTTTTAGCATGGTCTTCTTTAGTTGCTAAGTCGTGTCAGATTCTTTTGTGACCCCATGGATGTAGCCTGCCACGTTCCTCTGTCATTGGGATTTCCCAGCCAAGAATCCTGGAGTAGGTTGCCATTTCCTTCCTGATGGAATCTTCTGGACCCACAGACTGAACCCATTTCTCCTGCATTGGCAGGTGGGTTCTTTACCACTGAGCCACCAAGAAAGCCCAGCATGGTCTTATTAAAATTACAAACTACCATTTAACAAAGTTGGTAGGCCAAATATTAAGAGAATGAACTGGAGTAAGTCTGTCAGGGTTGAAATTGGCTATATGATTTACAACTATGACTTTAGGCAAGTTACTTAAACTCTGAATTTATCTCATTTGTGAAATAAATATTTGTAAGCCTCTTAGGGCATATTAAGATTGACATTATGCTTGTAAAGCACTTACACTGCCTAGCACATAGAAAGTGCCCAATGTTAGCATTATTATTACGGTATGAAAAATCAAATCCAGTATTTGCAAAATCTCTATAGTGTCAAATGTCAAAGAAGTAAAAATTCAATCTCACAGAATTCTTGTTAAATTTAGTCATTGAGTCTTCAGATAAAAGAGTTTTTGAAATTAAGAATAAACAAGTTATCAGTAAATCATCAGTAAATTCTTCCTATAAACAAACTATGTCCATTTATCAGATTCTTCCCAACAAGAACCTGAAGGTCCCTTTGTACCTGTAATTACTTTTTTGTCTTTTAAGTATTGAATAAATCTTATCAGTCTGGTTGATGAGATGTTGGAATAAACCACAGAACTACACAAAGAACTCATATACTATTATAGAATGTCTGGTCCCTCCTGTCATATTATTTAATATAGCTGTTGAAAACCTTCACAAAAAAAGCTGTAATTATTTTTCTATATATACAAATAACAAGTTAATTAGTTCATCTATTCAGTTGCAATTTTTTTATTTTTATAAAAACTTTGAAAGTTAATTTCCTAAGCCTTTTACATAAGTAAACTTCAAGTTCACAGTCTGTCAATTTTGAACTATTTATGATTAAGGAGAGGCTTAACACAGTAATATCTCAGACAAGGAAGAGGGCATTAATTCTGCAGGCAGTTAGCAAGAAAAATGCTAACCCTGAACAATCAGTCACTGACCATTTCCTTATACAATTAGAGATGTAGACTACAGAATGGAAACAAAAATAAACATAAAACTTGTCTTCTCCAAACACAGTTTTCTACTTTATACAAGTCTTGACATTTACCCATAACATCAACAAAAATTATGCACCAGGGAATTAGTTCTCCCCCCACCCCACCCTACCCCCATCAAAAAAAAAAAAGCATATATATTTTTAAGTTAGAAAAAGTGAATGGCAATTTGCAAGCAAAAGAAAACCAGATTCACATTCTACTATTTACATTTCTTCTGTTCACAGGTCAAAATTAAAATGTTTCTTTTCATTAGATAATTAAAAATAAACACTTACAATGCATTTTACTGCATTAATACTGTGGGGAGATAATTATGAATTTAGAAATGCTCTCTAGAGCAAAATTAACTTAACCTTGCGGGGGCCAACTGGTCTATCATTCAGATCTTTAATAGCAGCCATAGCTTCATTGTAGTTTATCATGGCAACAATGGCTTCCCCTGTAGGTAATCCTTGCTCATTATACTGTATTGAAACTGAATCAGGTATGATTCTATAACCATGGAAAAAGTCTAAAATCTCATTAACATTAGCTTTAAATGGAAGATTCATTATCTTAATAGGGGTTACTCTACCTGAATTACAATTTAATTTTGGATCAGGCATAAATCTCCCCTCAGGAAAACTTCCCATATTACGCTTTCCAAAATCAAATTTGCCACCTTCTGGGCGACCAAAATTCACAAAAGGACGATGACTTCTAAAATCAGGGGGGCTCCTAAACTCCTCACCAGGAAGTCTAAAACTGTCAGGAACTCTGGAGTCCTCCTCTGGAGCTCCCCTGAGGTCTTCCTCCGGGAGCCGCCTGAAGTCCTCATCAGAAGGGCTTCTAAAATCTTCCTCCTGAGAACTCCTGAAGTCCTCTTCAGAAGGGTGCCTAAAGTCTTCATCCGGAGGGCCCCTGAAATCTTCATCCTGTGGGTGCCTAAAATCTTCCTCTCGGGGGCGCCTGAAATGTTCCTGGGGTGGCCGCCTGAAAAGCTCTGGAGGCGGTCGTCTAAAATGCTCCTGGGATGGCCGCCTGAAGTGCTCCTGCGGTGGCCGCCGGAAATGCTCCTGAGGTGGTC
>SJXQ01008147.1:76744-87437 GCA_006408695.1 Aepyceros melampus
CCGCCTGAAGTCCTCGGGAGAACCTCGGAAATCCTCCTCAGGAGACCGCCTGAAGTCCTCCTGGTGGGGTCGCCGGAAGTCCTCCTCAGGAGGGCGCCTGAAATCCTCCTCCGGGGGCCGCCTAAAGTCTTCCTCAGGTTGTCGCCTCCATTCCCCTGGGGGAAGCCGCCTGAAGTCTTCCTCAGGTGGCCGCCTCCAATCCTCCTCAGGTGGCCGCCTTAAGTCTCCCTCTGGGGGGCGCCTCCAGTCCTCCTCCTGGGGTCTCCTGAAGTCTTCCTTGGGAGGTCGCCTGAAATCCTCCTCAGGTGGCCGCCTCCAGTCCTCCTCCCTTGGGTACCGGAAATCCTCCTCCCGAGAGTGCCTGAAGTCGTCCTCAGGAGGTCGCCTTAAGTGTTCCTCCCGAAGGCGCCTGAAGTTTTCCGGGGACCGCCTGAAATCCTCTGGGGAATGCCTAAAGTCTTCTGGAGGGCGTCTATCAGGTGGTCGGAAATCCCCCTGAGGATGCTTGAAATTGTCCAGTTGCCTCAAGTCCTCTTGCTGATGCCTAAAGTTTTCCGAAGGGCCACCTGAGTATACTGGTGGATCATTTGAGTCAAACGAATGGGAATGATCATCTCTATCACAAGACTGTGAATGGTCATGCATTCTTTCACTAGGCATTGAAGAAAAATTTACACCAAACTCCTGCATTTGTGCCTCAGATATGAGCCTTAACAACACCTCTGTCCCCAAGAATCTCCGCCGGTTTAAACGTTCAGCTTTCACGGCCTGTTCTTCTGATTTGAATTTCACCAACGCTTCTCCTAGACCAACTCCTTTGTCATCATAAAGCAAGCAAATGTCATCCTCAGCAAGAGAAAAGTCAGCAAAGAACTTCTGCACTTCAACTTTTGTAACATCAAATGGAAAATTTCTTATGTATATGCACAATTTCTGGCCAGAGTGGCCTTCTTGAGAGTGCTTTTGTGAGACCTGTCCAAGTCTCTCTTTCTCTGTTGATGCTGGTCTTTTCTTTTCATAGCTTCAATGAACTTCAGCATCTGTTCCCTAGAAACTGGATCAATATAAACTGGACGATACTGTAAAACAGTCTTATGTAAACCCAGAGCAGTGTTATAGTCTTTCAGAGTCTTGAACATCACAAAGGCATATCTTGTTCTTCTTTCATCTTTATATAAAAACCTAATCTGTTCATTTGTCAGATCAGTATCTCTGAAAAAATTTCTTAAATCTCTTTTGTTAATACTTACAGACAGATTTTTTAAGTGAACATAAAATCCAAGAGGAGAACGAGAACATGTTCTTCTGGGAGATTTTGAATGAGATCGTTTCCGAAAATGTCTATCATTAATTCCTCTTGGTGATGTATGTTCTTCAGTCCTCATTGAAATGTCACCTTCCTTAATTAAATTACCTCCAAAATCAATCCACTGTTTTTCTGAGCCTTGCATTACTTCAATAAATCTTGAACCCATAAAACTTCTATGACATTTAAGACCTCCTGAAGCATCAATACATGAGGCAAATTTTACTATGGCATCACCATTATTTCGGCCATCATGATGCTTTAAAAAAATTACTCCATCCACACATAAACCAGAGAAAAAGACACGTACATCATCTTCATTTACTAAGTAAGGCAAGCCTCGTAGAAACAAGTAAGGATTCTCAGCTGTCAACGGCCGTGTCTTTCTTGGCCTTAAATCACCATGTCCTGTACCATTAGTATGAAACCCAGCATCTTGATTAATCGGAGAACCATATCCAGAATTACTTCCTTCTTCTTTAATAGCCTCAACAAAATTAGATAAGCTGCCAACCCCTGAGGCCCCAGATCCTGGTCTCTCTCTTCCCATGCGGTCAGTTCTTTTCATTTCTATAGTCTTCTGCATTTCTGCCTTACTACTAAGAAAGAGCTCTACAGATGAATCCTTGATAAACCCTCCTGAACGACTTACGGCACGTCTTGCATCTTCATCTGTTGCAAAAATAATAAAAGCCTCCCCAATTTCCCCTCCAATTATATGCACTCCTCCATCAGGAAAGTCAATCCCGTGAAGAAGTGACGGATATCCACAGGCCCCGCAATAAAAGGAAGCCCCAGTAAACGGATGACTACAGCCATGCTGAGCGCAAACCACAGCAATAATGACCTGCAGACAGAAAGGTACACATAATAGCAAGTCTTATTTTAGAAGTACCTAATCCAAAACTAAGCTTAATAATTACTGGTCCCTACCTTCTTCAGCATTTATAAATGAAAACAAGATATGAGTTCACAATGATATTGATTGTATCTAATTCTTTAAACATATGGAATAAATTTTCTCCCAACTAAACATACAAATAAACCAGCTACTTTGAAGAAACATTTCCTATCACCTATCCTATCATCTCTTTTAGTTTGCCAAGTGCTACTTCACAACATGACCAAACTATTTTCAAACATATCTGCTAGTGAAACATGAGAGAGAGCTTTGTGGATTAAAGAATTTTACCAACCACAACAAATTTTACATACTTATAAAAGCCATCTATGGACAGTATATAATTTCTGCTCATGATAACAAACTGCCTACCACTACTGCATCACTGGCCAGACATAAAGTACAGAAGCCATGCATACCCAGGTGTACTATTCTACTTTTTTTGTTTTTTTTTTTTTGGTCAAGCCTCTGTGAAAAGCCTTAAGCTCTGGATATCTTACCTTTTTATTTCTTGCAGACCTGTTAATTCTGTAAAAGCAACTTAACTGTGGAAAGAAAATGAAATATAATTAATCCTTGGACCCTGTAATTGACCTTAAACAACGCCAGATTAGGATATTCACTTCACAATTACCTGTTAGAAGTGAAGCACTATAAGAAGGCATAACTAAGGGTATTACAAAATGGTTGTCTTTGTTCCAAGGGGAAAATTAATCATCTTTTAGCAAAAAGGTAGAAACTCCAAGGAGACATCTGCAAATTATTTAGAAACAAAAAACCTGAAAACTTAACAATTGGTCCTTAATTGAAAGTGGCCCCAGAAAAAGGTGACAGAAATGTTATATATTCTGACTGGACTTTGGTTACCTGGAAGTATAAATTTATCAAGGCTAAATGAATCTATCCTTAAGTAAGGTCTGTGCATTTGACTGTATGTGAATTTCACAACTTATTTTTAAAAATCTTTTCTACAAGTAAAAATGACAATTTAACACCAAAAATTCCCAAAACCCTATCCTCCACTTGAAAAAACCAATATCTAATTCATTTCTAATTTTCTTGTAAATCTTTCAAATCATAAGAGCAAATCAAATTAATAAATGATACAATAAAGGAAGAAAACCATTTTTAAAGCAATAAATCCAAACCAATGGCTACCATCTGGACACAATTTTATGTTCTACATAAACACCTCACACTTCCAAACATGGAACCCAATTTCCTGACTCCACTAAGACAAATAGTAAAATATCCCTAAAATCTAAAATCTCAATTACTTATACTCAACTATTCCTACTCTGTATCTTAAACTCAAATTTTATTATGCTAATAAGTTTACCCCATTTTGAATAACTGTCCTACCTTCTGGGGAAACCCAAATGACTATGCAGAAAGGTAGAACCATGGTAAGAATACATTAACTTGGAATATTTGGGGATATCAGTATTAACTATTGAAAAATCTCAAGATTCCTTACATCAAATACTTTCAGAGATACCCAAACTAAGTATTCTTACCAAATATGTTTTTTAAGACCTGTTAATGATTATAAATTATCTTTAATGAACAAATGTTCTAATTTAGTACTTACACTTAAATACCACTCATCCACAAAGTGCTATCTGAAAACATGGTCTTTGAGGTCTGCAAGGTCTATTTTCCTTTGAAAAAGGTCCACAGACTACTTTTCAAACTACAACAATGATATCAAGAAATTAACTGGCATTTTTTACACATTTGAATTATCAATGCCAAATTGATATTAAAAGTATTAGTGAGGTTTGCTGCTAAGTCGCTTGTCGTGTCCAACTCTGTGTGACCCCATAGATGGCAGCCCACCGGGCTCCCTGATCCCTGGGATTCTCCAGGCAAGAACACTGGGTGGGTTGCCATTTCCTTCTCCGATGCATGAAAGTGAAAAGTGAAAGTGAAGTTGCTCAGTTGTGTCCCACTCTTCCTGATGCCATGGACTGCAGCCTATCAGGCTCCTCTGTCCATAGGATTTTCCAGTAAAGAGTACTGGATGGAGCGGGGTGCCATCACCTTCTCTGATTAGTGAGGTTTACTATAAAATATTAATGCATGAAAATGATGGGGCAGACATAGGACATATAAAAATCTTTGTACTTTCCACTCAATATTACTGTGAACATAAAAAATAGTTCTAAAACTTAGTCTACTGGACAATATCTGCATGGTACCCCCCAACCACTCAAAAATGAGTATAAGCTTAATTTCTTCAACAAACCCACACCAACATTTTAATAAAAACTACAAATGGCTTCTGGAATAGTTGTTCACATTAATATTCCAAGACACTTTCCTATGCAAAATGACTTAGCTCCTGTTACTTTTACAAAGTAGTGTAGAACATTTTATCCCTGCTAAACTTTGAAAAATGTGAAACATATCTACAAAAATAGCCAAGAACATTTCACAAAATAATTACCGTCAAATTTTAAAAACTCTTATAATTTATCCTAATTTGAAAACAATATTTTAACTAAGTAGTTTCATGAGTACAAATTCATGAATTCCAATTCAAGAATATTAAAAAAATTTTTTCTTATAATTTGCCACAGTGATACATAACTATTGCTTAAACTTTTTTGCCCTTGAAATAGAAGGGTAATGTACTATTTATCCCTCTACAGAAATACACTTAGATCACCTGTAAGAAACCAGATATCAAAATGAGCAACTTTCCTGTGGTTTCCACGTGATTTTCCTAAGCAAATACCCCAGAAATTCTATTCTTAGAATGCTACACAAAAAGCAAAAACCCTACTCAACACTTAAAATGCTTCTTACTAATGCAACAAAACCATCTTTATAGCTGTGTTGATTAAAAGACAGTGAGTTATTACAACTTCTAACCTATTTAAAAAAAAAAAAAAGGAACTAATCCTTAAAAGCTCATTTAAGGGTAAGTGGCTGAAATTAACAAGCTCATTTTAAATAACTTAGCTGATTTTATCCAACGATTCACCCCACTTAATCATTATCACAAAAACCCCACGAGATACTTATTTTCTAATCAAGCCTTAGAGGGAAATGGGAGCAAAGCTAACTTGAAATGGTATTATCTCCGATCCATTTATCTTAACTAGAGAATAGCAAGTCATTTTCCAGACATGGTGAGAAAGAGATAACTGCTATTTCTTAAAACCTAAAGTTATGATGAAGTACATTTAAAATGCAAGAGTGAACCCTGCAGAAAATAATCTACCCCACTCCATAAGGATTCTTTATGACGATTTGCCTTTTTATCCTTTTATAACGTAGATGATTAAAATAAAAGGCCAAAGCCATGACGACACAGAGCCTGGTCCCCAGTAGAAACTGGAAATGAAGGAGAATCCACACGGCACTGGAATTCCCATTAACATCCATCCTCCTCAAATGGGGATCATCCGAAGGCATTGCTTCTATAGCTCAAAAAGCCTTTGTCCAGACTCCCAGGGGTCAGCGCTTCCTTCTTGTGCTCCAGGCCAAAGTTCCTACGTGGGATCCGATGCTCTTGCCAGACCTTCAGCCAAATCAGCCTTCAAATCAACCTGGACCACCCAACCTCCGTGCCTTCCCGTTACACCGGCTCATGGGCAAACATTCCGCCCCGACTCGCCCAAGGGTGAGCTGTCTCTACACCTAAACACTTGGGCTCCCCTCAAGCCTATAACTAGCCGGGCCTCCAAGCGCTTTTCCTGCCACCACTGACTACGATGACATAGCAAAGAAAAACAAGTACCTATGGAATCCTTCCAGATCTCCACTCTCTCAAGCCGACTGACAAGGGCACGCACAACACCACATGGAAGCTGCCGGGGAAGTCGGGTGCGTTTAGCAGGGGAAAAGAGGGTGCCCTGACGGCAGAAGCTACGCTCGCTGCTGGCGCGGCCCCGCCTTTCCCTGTGCTTCGGTCCCGCCGCCAGGCCCTCCCCACGCCCGACGCCCCTGCGGTAACTGCTTCGCACTAGGGCGATCAAACACACACCGCTGCCGCCGAGTCGGAACCCCAAGGCTGGGGGCGGGGAGCACTCCTCGTCCGCAGCAGCCTCCCCAGAGCCGGGAGAGCCCTCAGCGAACCCAGGAGAAGATGGCGCCCACTCTCTCCACTCCGATCCAGACAAACGGACGTACGGTGGCTCTGCCCATGCGCTCTGCAGGCGTCCCCCCCACCCCCACCCCCTCTCCCGCCGCCCCGGCTCNTTTGTGCTGTTTCCCCATCTATTTCCCATGAAGTGATGGGACCAGATGCCATGATCTTCGTTTTCTGAATGTTGAGCTTTAAGCCAACTTTTTCACTCTCCTCTTTCACTTTCAACAAGAGGTTTTTTAGCTCCTCTTCACTTTCTGCCATAAGGGTGGTGTCATCTGCATATCTGAGGTTATTGATATTTCTCCCAGCAATCTTGATTCCAGCTTGTGTTTCTTCCAGCCCAGCATTTCTCATGATGTACCCTGATACAGGGGAGACAGGCTGTGAACTGATGGAGCTGATGACAGGCTTCATGATACTGTTCTTATTTTTTAACAAATATGAAATTTTCCACAATAAAACAGTTAGTAGCAATACTCTCACCATGCCACTGATGGAAAATGCTAGATGTGTGGCCCTTGTTTCTGTGGCTCCTGTATCCCAGGGAGTTGACAGTGAGTCACACACCACCTTGGAACCGCATGCACTTGAGTAAAGAACCCTGCTCTGCTCGACCTCACCCTGTTCACAGCCATCGATCTCCACACCCATGGGTTCACTGCACCCAGGGTAAGAGCAGCATAAGGGAGAGACTTGCAAGTGAAAGCGAATGCCCAATTACAGTCTCAGCTGCAGAAATCAATATTCCTCCTTTGGAGCCTGAGGTGAGAGATGGCACCCCAGCCTGAACTGCACCTCTGAGGGTGAAAACAAGTTGTGCTGGCCTCTTCTGTGACTCTCTCTGAGTCTACCACAAACTGCTTTCCAGGGCTCAGAGCTTTTTGGTTGGTCCAGACTACCTATATGTGCCCATGGAGCCTACCATAGGCTCTCAGGGCAGTAGGAGCTGATGGAAGAGGAACTGGCCACCAGTTCAGAACCATTTTCTTCCCACAGTCTTGATAGAGCTCCTCAGTTTTCTCTAACTCTACTTCCTAACCATCCTCCCTTTATTCCTCTTCTCTGCTCCTCCCACTTCCCACCTACCCCTCCAAACTATTTGATCCCCTATATTACAGGCAAAATGACCTTCTCAAAGCCCAAAGGTCTTATTAGGTCAGCTTGTCCCAGCTGAAAATCTGTTACTCTGAGGTGAAGACCCAAGTCCTCAACACAGCTTCAAGGGTCTACAACAGTCTATCCTCCTCAGCCTTCTCTCACACCACACCTTCCATCTTCTCCGTTCTATAGCCGCATTGGTTTTCCTGACACAGAGACTTTGCCCTTGTCCCTCACTCATTCATTCAGCAAATATTAGTTGAGAAATTGAGAAATTAAATGCTAGGCATATAAGCAACTTTTATTCCTTCACTGATTCGTCAGATCTCAGCTTGAGTATTAATTTACCATGTAAGTCTTCTCTGACTTTCTTAGTTATGCCTTTGTTCTGTTTTTATGCTCTTACGGTGTCAGATATGTCCGTACATAGCCCTTTGATTTATGCAAGTGTGTGTGTGGTTATTTGATTTCTTTCTCCTGCCACTAGACTGCAAACTCAGGAGAGCAAAGATTACGTCTGATTTTGCTCACCATTAATAACCCCAAGAAGCTAGCACTGTGCCTTGAACACAGTAGGTTTTAGAGTAAAGATGGCCATAAATTATTTGCAATTTATCATCAAAAAAATGAACTCGCTTTAGCTTCCCCTTTAATCTGGACTTGTTTTGACCACAAGAATACTGCTAAAATGAGATTATGTACCCCCTGAAGCTGTGCCTTTAAAAGGACCTACAACTTCTACCTTGGCCACTTAGAGACCCTTTAGGAATCTCGCAGTCATGCAGTGAGGGTGCCCAGGAAGCCATGTAGAAGGGCTCACATAAAAGGATAAACAGTCCCTTATGCCTTACTAGCATCTGAGTGCCCGTGCCAACATCATGTGAAGCAGAATAACCTCCCATAAGATCTTGAAAAATACTCAAGTATTGTTATCTTAGACCACTAAGGTTTGGCACGGTTTGTCAACAAAGATCTATAACAACAACAACAACAAAAATAGGGGATTGGCAAATACTTGTAAAAATAACTGAAGAATCTCTTGTTCTCAAGTTTTAATTCTTTAAGTCCAAGTTGGTGATGGAGAGGGAGGCCTGGCGTGCTGTGATTCATGAGGTTGCAGAGTCAGACACGACTGAGCGACTGAACTGAACTGAACACATTCCATCTGTTGCAGATGAGGTTAGAGTCCTGCTATAGCTTACTTGAAAAAAGGAAGTCTCTACTGAAGAATGGGGAAAACTACTCAGTCAACAACCCAGAACTGAAGAGATCCCAACCACCTGGAAAATCGTGGAAAAGGTCAAAGAGGCAAGGCAGCCCAATTTGTTATCCCAAGTTCCACTGGGAACCATGGGCTCGACAGCACCAAATCTTGTCTTCCAAGGGTCTCTTCAGGCCCCTCCCAGCCACTCAGGACACCCCTGAGACATGAAATAACCTCCATGATGAAGCAATCATCCCCATGTAGGGATTATTTGCTCAGACTCTGGAATTAGCCAATCAGGGTGCATATCTCAGTTCTGATACCAGTCTTTGAGAGAATACTTCACTTTTTGTTAGTCAGAACTTTACCAAGGATGTTTCACCATTACAGGATATTAGTTCCCTCTTATCATCACAGCTCACAGTATTTTTACTTCATTCCTTCAGCACAGAGATATCAGTCCGCATCCATAGCTATTGCATTCAAGGTGATTCTACATATAGTACAACCATCAACTACTTCATAATGCTTCTATAACCCCCAGGTTAGAGCATTTCCACATTGAAATATGCATTATTTTATTATAAATTATCTTTTTGTTTATATTATAGGTTTATGATATATATATATTATTTTGATAATTATGTATCTAATTGAACATTATGTTACTCAGCCATAAAACAACCACATATGAGTCAGTTCTAATGAGGTGATGAACTGAGAGCCTATTACACACAGTGAAGTGAGAAAGAGAAAATCAAATATTGCATACTAACGCATATATATGGAATCTAGAAAGATAGTACTGATGAACCTATTTGCAAGGCAGCAGTGGAGAAGCAGACACAGAGAACAGACTTATTGACACAGGGGTAGGGAGAGGAAAGAGAGAGTGGGACAGATGGAGAGAGTAACATGGAAACATATACACTGCTGCTAAGTCATTTCAGTCATGTCCGACTCTGTGCGACCCCATAGACGGAAGCCCACAGGCTCCCCCGTCCCTGGGATTCTCCAGGCAAGAACACTGGAGTGGGTTGCCATTTCCTTCTCCAATGCATGAAAGTGAAAAGTGAAAGTGAAGTCACTCAGTCGTGTCTGACCCTCAGCGACCCCATGGACTGCAGCCTTCCAGGCTCCTCAGTCCATGGGATTTTCCAGGCAAGAGTACTGGAGTGGGGTGCCATTGCTTTCTCTGAACATATACACTACCATACATAAAATATATAACCAATGGGAATTTGCCGTATGACTCAGGGAACTCAAAGCAGGGCTCTGTAACAACCTAGAGGAGTGGGATGGGGTGGGATATGGAAGGGAGGTTTAGGAGGGAAGGGACATATATATACCTCTGGCTGATTCATTTTGACATATGGTAGAAAGTAACACAATGTTATGAAGCAATTATCCTTCAATTAAAATAAATAATTAAAAAAAATTTAAATATGCTTTTAAATGAGTATTATGTTTGAATTTCATCTCATAATAATAAAGAAAGGTTAAAAATATTTGTTATGAAAGGGTGCACTGGATCTGATGAGGCTCAGAGCAAGCACTCTGATCTTAGTTTTCTGAGTGAAATAATAGCAATAGGTTTAATATATATAATTATGATTGTAATAATTATTATTAACTAATCACTAATGGAATTCCAGTTGAGCTATTTCAAATCCTGAAAGATGATGCTGTGAAAGTGCTGCACTCAATATGCCAGCAAATTTGCAAAACTCAGCAGTGGCCACAGGACTGGAAAAGGTCAGTTTTCATTCCAATCCCAAAGAAAGGCAATGCCAAAGAATGCTCAAACTCCCACACAATTGCATTCATCTCACATGCTAGTAAAGTAATGCTCAAAATTCTCCAAGCCAGGCTTCAAAATACATGAACCCTGAACTTCCAGTTTAGAAAAAGCAGAGGAACCAGAGATCAAATTGCCAACATCCACTGGATCATGGAAAAAGCAAGAGTGTTCCAGAAAAACATCTATTTCTGCTTCATTGACTATGCCAAACCCTTTGTGTGGATCACAATAAACTGTGGAAAATTCTGAAAGAGATGGGAATACCAGACCACCTGACCTGCCTC
>SJXQ01008147.1:90679-206902 GCA_006408695.1 Aepyceros melampus
CAGTTGGCAAGCTGGAGGGAGGAGGCGCCGGGGGGAGGAGGCGCGGGGGGGAGGAGGCGCCGGGGGGAGCGCTTGCCCGCGGCCCGGCGGGACCGAGCTATTGCGCATGCTCAGAGCCCGCGCCGCGCGGGACTCTCCCCAGGGCCGGCGGAGAGCTTCCGTTAACAGGAGTTTGCGGTCAGCACACGGCTGTGATGGGAAACGTGTGTAACAGCCGAAGTACACTAGACGAACGTTCGTGATTCCCAAGGGCTAAGAAAAGAGTCGCAAAAGCAGAGGAAACACTTTTGGATGCTGACTAGCGCCCCATGGGACTCCTGGGCGCGGAGGCCTTTTCGTCCCCTTTTTGTTTCTTTGGCTTCCCTGGTGGCTCAGACGGCAAAGCGTCTGCCCGCAATGTGGAAGTCCCGGGTTCGATCCCAGGGTCGGGAAGATCCCCTGGGGAAAGAAATGGCAACCCAACCCAGTATTCTTGCCTGGAGAATCCCATGGACAGAGGAGCCTGGCAGACTACATATAGTCCATGGGGTCGCAAAGGGTCAGACATGATTGAGCAACTTCACTTTCACTTTGTTTCTTATAGGCAAGACTCCAGCCTCCATGATCTCTCAGTTCCAAAAGGCAGCCGTCAACATCAACAGTTTAGAGTGTCTGACTCTGCAACCCAATGGACTGCAGCCTACCAAGCTCCTCTGTCCATGGGATTCTCCAGGCAAGAGTACTGGAGTGGATAGCCATTTCCTTCTCTAGAGAATCTTCCCAACCCAGGGGTGGAACCCAGGTCTCCTGCATTGCAGGCAGATTGCTTTCTCCTCCACTGTAAAAGGCAGGAACAGTTCCTAATCAAAGAAGGAACAGCAACGAAATCACCACAGGCCGGATTTAAGCTCACCAAGATTAGGAGACTGGAATATTTTTGCTCGAACCTGTGCCTCCTGTGTCCTTCACTGGCAGGGGCATTCTTTGCCGCTGACCACCAGGGAAGCCCCGCGTCACTCCTGATCATGCACAAAGCTGTTTTCTTAGGGTTGCTTTCCTCAAACGGTTCACCACTTTCCGTACAACTTTATTTTTTCCAATCAGTCAGCTGTAAGTCAGACCGATTTCCTTTTCCCTCGATAAAATTCAACTCCATTCCACATGCCATCTTTACTGATAACTTACACCCTGCTTTCCTATTGTTTGCTGAAAATTTTTTTATTTCTGTTAGCTTTAATTACATACTTAAATTAGAATCCTCATCTCTTAAAACCTTCATTTCCTGTGAAAACTAAGAAGTAAGCAATTAATGTCCTCTGCATTAGTATTTTGTAGACTAGTAACAAATACCAGTGATAATTTCTATTAAAAAAAAAAAAGCTTTCAGATTAAGAACAACGCAGGGCGACACCAAACACATTCATTACTAGTTTTAAATATCTTTAGTTTCTCTGTAAAAGGAAGTCAGTGTTCAGTAATTAATGTTTCAATATCTTATTTGGGAATGACCCAGCTATTCAATAAACTTTCCTCAATTTTATGCAACTCCAGAATTTTAAGTTAACAAAACTGCAAAGACTATTTTAGAGATTTCTAAACCATATTCATTCTTAACAGTTTATCTAAACGTTCTGATCTCATTTGCATTTTCTCTCCCTAAAAGTTTCTTTATATTGAATTGGGCCACCACCAGCTGCAGATGATGACTGCAGCCATGAAATTAAAAGATGCTTACTCCTTGGAAGAAGAGTTATGACCAACCTAGATAGCATATGCAAAAGCAGAGACATTGCTGACTAAGGTCCATCTAGTCAAGGCTATGGTTTTTCCTATGGTCATGTATGGATGTGATAATTGGACTGTGAAGAAGGCTGAGCGTCAAAGAATTGATGCTTTTGAACTGTGGTGTTGGAGAAGACTCTTGAGAGTCCCTTGGACTGCAAGGAAATCCAACCAGTCCATTCTGAAGGAGATCAACCTGGGATTTCTTTGGAAGGAATGATGCTAAAGCTGAAACTCCAGTACTTTGGCCACCTCATGCGAAGAGTTGACTCATTGGAAAAGACTCTGATCTGGGAGGGATTGGGGGCAGGAGGAGAAGGGGACAACAGAGGATGAGATGCCTGGATGGCATCACGGACTCAATGGATATGAGTCTGAGTGAACTCCGGGAGATGGTGATGGACAGGGAGGCCTGGCGTGCTGCGATTCATGGGGTCGAAAAGAGTCGGACATGACTGAGCAACTGAATGAACTGAACCACCAGCTGATGGGTGTGTCGCTTATTTTGCTGATCTGTTACAAAGAGCATACACTGAGGCTCTAGAACTACTCAACCATCTTGGATCTATATGCTTCTAATCAGCCTATGTAATGTCCTTGGGTGATGTCTTTCTTTCAAACGTTGTGCCCTGCCCCTTCCCCACCTGTTCTATTTCCCACTCTCAGATATTTTACTCTCACATTCTTATGGGAAGCAGAGGGGTGATGGTCTACCTTGTGTAAGTGTTTCAAGCCTGAGGAGGGGCACCGACCCTGCCTGGCAGGAAATGAAGATCTCTGGATACCTGATCTATGGGCCTCAGGGGGAGGACAGCTCCTTGTTTTAATTCACAAGGGATGGAAACCTCTCCTAACCATGTTTGTGACTTGGAAATGTTGTGACTGCTTCCTTAGCCCTCTTGCTGCTGCTAAGTCACTTCAGTCGTTTCCGACTCTGTGCGACCCCATAGATGGCAGCGCAACAGGCTCCGCCATCCCTGGGATTCTCCAGACAAGAACACTGGAGTGGGTTGCCATTTCCTTCTCCAGTGCATGAAAGTGAAAAGTGAAAGTGAAGTTGCTCAGTTGTATCCAACTCTTAGCGACCCCATGGGCTGCAGCCTACCAGGCTCCTCCTTCCATGGGATTTTCCAAGCAAGAGTACTGGAGTAGGGTGCATTGCCTCCTCCTAGCCCTCTTGTGAATCTCCTTAATAATGAATCTCTTTTTGTAACAGCATCAGAGTACAAGTTCAGTTTAGTCACTCAGTCATGTCCGACTCTTTGCAACCCCATGAATCGCAGTACGCCAGGCCTCCCTGTCCATCACCAACCCCGGAGTTCACTCAGACTCATGCCGATAGAGTCAGTGATGCTATCCAGCCATGTCATCCTCGGTCGTCCCCTTCTCCTCCTGCCCCCAATCCCTCCCAGCATCAGAGTATTTTCCAATGAGTCAACTCTTCGCATAAGGTGGCCAAAGTACTGGAGCTTCAGCTTCAGCATCATCCTTTCCAAAGAAATCCCAGGGTTGATCTCCTTCAGAATGGACTGGTTGGATCTCCTTGGAGTCCAAGGGACTCTCAAGAGTCTTCTCCAACACCACAGTTCAAAAGCATCAATTCTTTGGCGCTCAGCCTTCTTTACAGTCCAAATCTCACATCCATACATGACCACAGGAAAAACCATAGCCTTGACTAGACGGACCTTAGTCGGCAAAGTAATGTCTCTGTTTTTGAATATGCTATCTAGGTTAGTCATAACTTTTCTTCCAAGGAGTAAGTTCTTTTAATTTCATGGCTGCAGTCACCATCTGCAGTGATTTTGGAGGCCCAAAAAATAAAGTCTAACACTGTTTCCACTGTTTCCCCATCTATTTCCCATGAAGTGATGGGACTGGATGTCATGATCTTCGTTTTCTGAATGTTGAGCTCTAAGCCAACTTTTTCACTCTCCTCTTTCACTGTCATCAAGAGGCTCTTTAGTTCCTCTTCACTTTCTGCCATAAGGGTGGTGTCATCTGCATATCTGAGGTTATTGATAGTTCTCCCGGCAATCTTGATTCCAGCTTATGTTTCTTCCAGTCCAGCATTTCTCATGATGTATTCTGCATAGAAGTTAAATAAGCAGGGAGACAATATACAGCCTTGACGTACTCCTTTTCCTATTTGGAACCAGTCTGTTGTTCCATGTCCAGTACTATCTGTTGCTTCCTGGCCTGCATACAGATTTCTCAAGAGGCAGCTGAGGTGGTCTGGTATCCCCATCTCTTTCAGAATTTTCCACAGTTTATTGTGATCCACACAGTCAAAGGCTTTGGCTTAGTCAATAAAGCAGAAATAGATGTTTTTCTGGATCTCTCTTGCTTTTTCCATGATCCAACGAATGTTGGCAATTTGATCTCTGGTTCCTCTGCCTTTTCTAAAACCAGCTTGAACATCAGGGAGTTCACGGTTCACGTATTGCTGAAGCCTAGCTTGGAGAATTTTGAGCATTACTTTACTAGCATGTGAGATGAGTGCAATTGTGCGGTAGTTTGAGCATTCTTTGGCATTGCCTTTCTTTGGGATTGGAATGAAAACTGACCTTTTCCAGTCCTGTGGCCACTGCTGAGTTATCCAAATTTGCTGGCATATTGAGTGCAGCACTTTCACAGCATCATCTTTCAGGATTTGAAACAGCTCAGCTGGAATTCCATCACTTCCACTTGTTTTGTTCGTAGTGATGCTTTCTAAGGCCCACTTGACTTCACATTCCAGGATGTCCAGCTCTAGATGAGTGATCACACCATCATGATTATCCAGGTCATGCAGATCTTTTTTGTACAGTTCTTCTGTTTATTCTTGCCACCTCTTCTTAATATCTTCTGCTTCTGTTAGATCCATACCATTTCTGTCCTTTATTGAGCCCATCTTTGCATGAAATGTTCCCTTGGTATCTCTGATTTTCTTGAAGAGATCTCTAGTCTTTCCCTTCTGTTCTTTTCCTCTATTTCTTTGCATTGATCGCTGAAGAAGGCTTTCTTATCTCTTCTTGCTATTCTTTGGAACTCTGCATTCAGATGCAGTGCATACAAATAACAAAAGATATGGTAAACATCTGATAGATAAAGAAAACTTGGTTACAGTAACCAGAATTAATGAATGATTACATTTAACCTACAAAATAATTCTAGTTAAATATTTCTCTGAAAGAGAATTTTGGGGCACTCGAAAGTATCCCAAGGTTAGCTGGAACTCAAAAGAAATTTAATTACAATTTGATATTTGGGAAGCTTGTCAAAAAGTTTTAAAACACTTGGTCAAGCTAAATCATTCATTGTAAGACAATACTCATTGCTTAGCAAAGTAACCAGAGATCTCAAAAGCAAATATTAATACAAATCCCATAAAGGCAAAGATATTTACATAGTCTGTACTAAAAAGTGTTTCAACAATACTGGAGGAAAAAACCAAAACTGTTTTACGAAAGAAGAAGCCAATTCTGACTATGTTGAAACTGTTCCTTTGACTTACTTTTCCTTGCTTTTGTTATCATGATCATACCTAAGGGCCTGCTTCAGAGGACTCTGTTCCTCGCCTGAGGGTAAACTGAAGTGCCTTTGTTCAGTTCTCAGAGAGATGATCTGACCCTGCCCACCCATGAAAGAAAAGAGATTAACACTTCCGAAGGATGGCCATTCCCTAGGAGATGTTTTGCCAGACTGAAGACTCTTTCACTTTACTTCCCCACTGCCTCTCCCTCTCTATTCTGCCTTTTGACTTTAGTTCCTCCTGGCTTCTTTCTCTTTTGCTCTATGAAAAGAACCTCTCATCCAGACCCCAATAAGATGGTTATTTTGAGGCATTAACCTGCCATCTTCTTTGTCAGCTGGCTCCGTTGTCTTAACCCCTCATCTCTCAAATTTATTGGCCTATCGTGCGGCAAGCAGAGCAAGCTTGAACTCAGTAACAGAACGACAGAACCAGGGATTCAGGGTGGATGGCGTTCTTGAAGGAGAAAAGTTAGAAAAGTAGGCAGCTTCATCATGAGTAGAGGGACCATAGTATCTCACACTTTATCTTTTCCCAGGTGGAAGTGGGGCCAGGCAGGGGTAGTGAGATGTCCCATACATTGGGTGACTTGAGAGGGAAATTGGGGAGCCTCCTTGTTAGCAGGAAAGATCACTGAAGCCAAGACTGAATCAGTGACACGGTGGCTTCCAACCCAGCTGGGACCCTGGCCTTACTGGAAGGAAGTCCTACCAGGGCTTATGAGCAGATAAAGAAGACCAGAAAGAGGAAACAACATTATATTCAGCATTATATTCAGAGTCTCACCCAGTGGAGAGGATATTTTTTAATACTGAGGGCCAATACCCAGAGAAAATAATCAATTGATGTAAGTTATATAAGAAAAATTTCCTCATAATTTGGCAAGTTTCAAGATAATTATATAATGTATTTCTTTGATTTTTAGATTAAGAGGGAAAATGCAAGTGGTTTGTAATAAATATTAGTAAAATATGTACTGCAGTTTGATTCTAATGCTAAAAAAGATACAGAGAACAAATGTATAGAAAGATGGAAAATCAAAAGACAGAAAAAAAAAAACAGGGACAAGGAGAAACAGAGAAACGAGCTTGAACTTGGTAACAAAACCAGTCTTGTTCCAGCCCATTTTTAACAAAATCCATTTAACCAACTAAACTCAATCCAGTCTTAGAGACTCCTGATCATGCATAATTCGGTATCTTTTATTCCTTATACCTTCCACTGAAAATGTTACAGAATCCAAGCTTGATCTGCTCACCACACAACAGGCCAATAAATCCAAAAGACGAGGTGTTGAGGCAACAAAGAGACTTTAATTGGGGAGTCAGCAGACCAAGAAGATGGCCGGCTAGCACCTCAAAATAACTATTTTATCGGGGTGTGGATGCCAAGTTCTTTCATCAATCAGAGAGAAAGAAGCAATGAGGAACTAAAGACAAAAGGCAGAATAGAGAGGGAGATGCAGTGGGCAATTAAAGTGAAAGGGTCTTCGTTCTACAAACAACTCCAAGAGAATGGCAAGCCTTCAGAAGAGGTGTGTTAATTTCTACTATTCACATGTGGGCAGGAACAAACTATCTATCCATCAGCTGGACAAAGGCACTTTAGCTTACAGTTAAGCAGAGGGTCAGCGTCTTCCAGGCAAGTCACTAAGTATCATTATAATAATAAAAGCAAGTCAAAGGAACAGTTTCCAACATGGAGTCATAACTGACTTCCTCCCTACAACAAAAAACTCACCTAGAGCCAGACATCCTGGAGTATGAAGTCAAGTGGGCTTAGGAAGCATCATTATGAACAAAGCTAGTGGAGGTGATGGAATTCCAGTTGAGCTGTTTCAAATCCTGAAAGATGTGCTGTGAAAGTGCTGCACTCAATTTGCCAGCAAATCTGGAAAACTCAGCAGTGGCCACAGGACTGGAAAAGGTCAGTTTTCATTCCAAACACAAAGAAAGGCAATGCCAAAGAATGTTCAAACTACCGCACAATTGTACTCATCTCACCTGCTAGGAAAGTAATGCTCAAAATTCTCCAAGCTAGGCTTCAGCAATATGTGAACCGCGAACTTCCAGATGTTCAAGCTGGATTTAGGAAAGGCAGAGGAACCAGAGATCAAATTGCCAACATCCGCTGGATCATGGAAAAAGCAAGAGTGTTCCAGACAAACATCTACTCTGTTTAATTGACTATGCTAAAGCCTTTGACTGTGTGAATCATAACAAACTGGAAAACTCTGCAAGCGATGGAACTACCAGACCACCTGACCTGCCTCTTAAGAAACCTGTATGCAGGTCAGGAAGCAACAGATGGTACTGGACATGGAACAACAGACTGGTTCCAAATAGGAAAAGGAGTACGTCAAGGCTGTATATTGTCACCCTGCTTATTTAACTTATATGCAGAGTACATCATGAGAAATGCTGGGCTGGATGAAGCACAAGCTGGAATCAACATTGCCAGGAGAACTATCAATAACCTCAGATATGCAGATAACACCACCCTTATGGCAGAACGTGAAGAACTAAAGAGCCTCTTGATGAAAGAGGAGAGTGAAAAAGCTGGCTTAAAACTCAACATTCAGAAAACTAAAATCATGGTAGCTGGTCCCATCACTTCATGGGAAATAGATGGGGAAACAATGGAAACAGTGACAGACTTTATTTGGTGGGGGCGCTCCAAAATCACTGCAGATGGTGACTGCAGCCATGAAATTAAAAGATGCTTGCTCCTTGGAAGAAAAGCTATATGACCAACCTAGATAGCATATTGAAAAGCACAGACATTACTTTGCCAACAAAGGTCTATCTAGTTAAAGCTATGATTTTTCCAGTAGTCATGTGTGGATGTGAGAGTTGGACTATAAAGAAAGCTGAGCGTGAAGAATTGATGCTTTTGAACTGTGGTGTTGGAGAAGACTCTTGAGAGTCCCTTAGACTGCCAGGAGATCCAACCAGTCCATTCTAAAGGAAATCAGTCCAGAATAGTCATTGGAAGGACTGATGCTGAAGCTGAAAGTCCAATACTTTAGCCACCTGATGTGAAGAACTGACTTATTGGAAAAGACTCTGATGCTGGGAAGGATTGAGGGCAGGAGAAGGGGATGACAGAGGATGAGATGGCTGGATGGCATCACCAACTCAAGGGACATGAGTAGACATGAGCAGTCTACATGGGTAGACTCTGGGAGTTGGTGACAGACAGGGAGGCCTGGTGTGCTGGGGTCCACGGGGTCACAAAGAGTCAGGACTGAGCGACAACTAACTACAACAAAAATACATATCTTGCTTTCCTTAATTTTGTGTGTTTTTTTATGTTGAGATACTTTTCTTGTTGAAAAATCTGTAACAGATGGAATAAGGTCTTAATTGACATCTAGTAAACTTAGGTACAACAGAATTAAACTCAACATAGATAACTCTAAGGGCATGTCTATTTTAATCAAACCAACAAGCTTCAGCCACCTTCAATAGCAGATATCAATTTAGTACTGAATATTTCCCAGAATATAGGTCCTAACATTTATCTTGGCCAATTTTCTATTTATATAGATTTAATTTCTCAGTGCTTGCTTTCAAGTATCAAAATTCAGAACTTAAAGATACCAAGGAAATATTTCATGCAAACATGAGCAAAACAAAGACAGAAATGGAAAGGACCTAACAGACTCAGTGGAGATTAAGAATAGCAAGAAGACACAGAAGAGCAGTACAAAAAATGTCTTCATGACCTGGATAGCCAGGATGGTGTAGTCACTCAACTGGAGCCAGACATCTTCCAGTGTGAAGTTAAGCGGGCAAAAAAGTTAAAGCCAGTGGAGGTGATGAAATTCCAGCTGAACTATTTAAAAAGCTAAAAGATGATGCTGTTAAAAGTGCTGTACTCAATATGCCAGCAAATTGGAAAACTCAGCAGTGGCCACAGGACTGGAAAAAGTTAGTTGTTATTCCAATCTCAAAGAAGGCAATGCCAAAGAATGTTCCAATGGCCGCACCATTGCACTTATTTCACATGCTAGCAAGGTCATGCTCAAAATCCTCCAAGCTAGGCTTCAACAGTATGTGAACTAAGAACTTCCAGATGTACAAGCTGGATTTAGAAAAAGCAGAGGAGCCAGAAGAACCAATCCAATTACCAACATCCATTGGGTCATAGGAAGAGCTAGAGAAGTCCAGAAAAACCTGCTTCGTTGACCATGCTAAAGCCTTTGACTGTGTGGATCAAAACAAATTTTGGAAAATGTTTAAAGAGATGGGAATACCAGATCACCTTATCTGCCTCCTGAGAAATCTGTATGCGGGTTAAGAAGCACCAGTGAGAAACACACATGGAACAACTGACTGGTTCAAAACCAGAAAAGGAGTATGACAAGGCTGTATATCGTCACCTTGCTTATATAACTTTGATGCAGAGTACATTGTGCACAGTGCCAGGCTGGATGAAGCACAAGCTGGAATCAAGATTGCTGGGAGAAATATAGACAACCTCAGATATGGAGATGATACCACTGTCAACTAAAAATATATATAACTTGAGATTTATAAGTTAAGTTTTATTTGGGGTGAAATGAGGACCGCAGCCTGGGAGGCAGCACCCAAATAGCTCTGAGAGATTGCTCCAAAGAGGGAGTCAGGTAAGGTCAATATATAAGATTTTAGTGAAGGGGGAGCTCAGTGCAATCAAGGGCTTAGTTTACAAAAGTTTCAGCACAAGGAGCTGATATCACCTGGAAGAGATTAAGTGATTTTCTAGATTTGAAGAAGTACAAAGATTGGGAACATGAAATCAGTTCCTGAAAATATCTAAAGACCTGTTCCACCAGATTCCCTGGAGTACAGAGGGCCTCACTCCACCCTGAACTCCTTCAGAGGGTGTTGAAGGTCAACAGCTGCAGCAGCACAGGGTTCAGTCTCCACAGAGGCAATGGCAAATGCCCTTGTTGTTGTCAGTCTTAAAGGAAATCAGCCCTGAATATTCATTGGAAGGACTGATGCTGAAGCTCCAATACTTTGGCTACCTGAAGCGAAGAGCCAGCTCATTGGAAAAGAACCTGATGCTAGGAAAGATTGAAAGCAGGAGAAGGGGGCAACAGACGATGAGATGGTTGGATGGCATCCCCCAATCAATGGACATGAGTTTGAGCAAACTTTAGGAGATAGTGAAGGACAGGGAAGCCTGGCATGGTGCAGTCCATGGGGTCGCAAAGAGTTGGACATGACTGAGCAACTGAACAACTTTCAAGTCAATTAGAAGAGTTCATTTACAAAGTAAATTTTACATAAAGACAAAACCAGAAATCTCAGTTTTTTATGCTTGAGTTCTAAACGCTTTTTCCTGCTCCCCACTTTTCCCCCTAAGGGCCTGGGCACAGGGGGAGAGAAACTTCAGTCCAATTTCACATCCTGTGCCAGTAAAGGTCTAATTGTTAGTTTTAGACCCATTTTTTGGCTTTGAGTGAAAGTCGCTCAGTCATGTCTGACTCTTTGTGACCTCATGGACTCTAGCCTGCCAGGCTCCTCTGTCCATGGAATTCTCTAGGCCAGAATATTGGAGTGGGTAGCCATTCCCTTCTCCAGGGGATCTTCCCAACCCAGAGACCTCACTTCTTCAAGGAATCTTCCCAACCCAGGGATTGGACCCAGGTCTCCCACATTGCTGACAGATTTCTTTACTGTCTGAGCTACCAGGGAAGCTCATAGGTTGACCAATCATTTAAAATTTTTCCAAAGGGGTTCCCAGATAAGGGGGTGGGTAAGAGTCAAACACGATCAAGCGACTTCACTTTGACTTTTCACTTTCATGCATTGGAGAAGGAAATGGCAACCCACACCAGTGTTCTTGCCTGGAGAATCCCAGGGACGGGGGAGTCTGGTAGGCTGCTATCTATGGGGTTGCACAGAGTCGGACACAACTGAAGCGACTTAGCAGCAGCAGCAGCAGAATCTAGAGGAAGCACTTCCTATTTTAGCTCAAGCAGTTTGTACCAGATGTCTGTGCACTCAAGCCAATTGGCAGGCTCAAACCAAAGCAACCAAACAAAAGAGAAACCTCACCAGCTGGAAGTCATACTCAAAATAAATGGCAAAGAGATACCCAGAAATCAAAAAGCCAAATGGTAAAAATGCCCAAAGAGGATGGCAAAGAGATGCTCAGAAGTCATAGCCAAATGGAGTGAATGCCCCAAACATGATTTCCCATTCCCACTAGACCTGTGACCTTGTCCAAAGTGTACCTTACAAAAGGAGGTGCCCTGCACAGGGAGAACTCCCCCAGTTGAAATCAAAGTTCTCCTGATTGGCACCAAGTTCCCCAAATTGGAACCAAAGTTCCCCAGAAGAGGTAAGGTCAAAGAGGCCCTGATGTACACTCCACGAGACTTACCAAATTACTGGCAGGTGTGTTGCAATGTACCAAAGGCACTCTTTCTAATCCTCCAAAAGTTAATGTCTTCTCAGAGTAGAAGTCTGTGGAGAAAGGCAAAGAAAGCCTGGGCAGCTACTAGGGCGACCTCTCCCCTGTTCTCTGAAGCAAACTTGGAGTTCTGTAGCCCAGAAGGAAGATGGTGTGTGATCCCAGCACAGCCCTACAGCAGGGGAACCCTGAGGGCCTAACCTCAGAGAAATCTTCCAACCTTCCACCTCTCCTAGAGGAGAGGGGCTGGGGTGGAGAGAGATCCAAAAGTGTCTGATCAAGCTGAGTGGCCTGCAGGGCCACCTGCCCATGAACAGATCCCGGACGAGTCCGCAAATTTGTAGTCAGAATCTTAGTTCTCTGTGCACCAATGCCAAGCAGAAATACAGAGACAGAATTATGGAGGAGAAAGAGTGGCTTTGTTATTTTGCCAGGCAAAGGAGGAACACAGTAGGTTAGCTAGTGCCAGGAGTCAGGAACTTCTCCAAGGTGAGTAAGAAAAGTTTAAATACTCAGGCAGGAGTATGGGATAAGGATCAAGGCAGTAACACTTATATCTTTCCAGTTTCAAAAGGGTGGGGCTGCTGACAAGATTAGGGTGTATGCAAGTTCCTAGAGGACCTCTCCCCTGTTCTTTGCAGCAAACTTGGAGTCCTGTAGCCCAGACAGGGTGTGACCCTGGCACAGCCCTACAGCAGGGGAACCCTGAGGGCCTGACCTCACAGAAATCTTCCAGCCTTCCAATTCATGTGTTTAAGTAAGCTCCGGGAGTAGGTGATGGACAGGGAGGCCTGGCGCGCTGCAGTCCATGGGGTCGCAAAGAGTCAGACACGACTGAGCGACTGAACTGAAGTGAACTGGGGGTCCTAGGAGGTCCATCTCCTAATCTTTTTGTTTTAGTGTATGTATTTGGCTGTGTCAGGTCTTGTAGCATGAGGGATCTTCCTTGCTTCCTGTAGGATCTTTCATGGTTTGTACTCAAGTGGAAAAAAACTGAGATTTCCAGATTGGTCTTTACGTAAAAGTTAACTTGTAAATGAACTATTTAACGGACTTGAAAGTAAGTGCTTATAAATTAAATCTAAATCTATAGAGAACTGGCAAGATAAATTTTAGAACCCATGATCTGGGAAATATTCTGTACTGAACTGATAGCTGCTACTGAAGGTGGCTTAGGCTTGTTCGTTTGATTAATATAGACATGTCAATATTCAGTGTTAAGTATAGTGTTTCTGTTGAATCTAGATTTGCTAGAGGTCAAATAAGACCTTATTCCATCTGTTACATATTTGTTAACAATAAAAGCAACTCAATGTAAGAAAAAAAATTTTAAGGAAAATGATATATGTGTTTTCAGTAGAAGATGTAAGGAATAAAAGATTGAATTATGCATTATCAGAATTTGTAAGATTGGACTGTTTAGTTAGGTAAATGGATTTTATTAGAAATGGGCAAGAACAAGACTGGTTTTGGTTTCTTCCTCTAGTATTCTTGAGATGTTGACTATGGCTGTATGAGATGAATTTCTTTGCCTTTAAGGAATTTGTATTAATATTTGCTTTTGAGATCCCTGGTTACTTGGTTAAGGAATGGGTATTGTTACACAATGACTAATCTTGATCAAGTGTTTTAAAACTTTTTGACAAACTTCCCAAATATCAAATTTTAATTAAAGTTCTTTTGAGTTCCTGCTAACTTCGGGATACTTTAGAAGGCTCCCTAGAATTATTATAGAGCCAGCTCTTCGCATCAGATGGCCAAAGTATTGGAGTTTCAGCTTCAGCATCAGTCCTTCCAATAAATATTCAAGACTGATTTCTTTTAGGATTGACTGGTTTGATTTCCTTGCAGTCCAGGCGACTCTCAAGAGCCTTCTCCAACACCACAGTTTGAAAGCATCTGTTCTTCAGTGCTCAGCCTTCTTTATGGTCCAACTCTCACATCCATACTTGACTATTGGAAAAAACCATAGCTTAGACATTTGTCAGCAAAGTGATGTACTTTTTAATACGCTGGCAGGTTCATCATAGCTTTCCATCCAAGGAGCAATCATGTTTTAATTCCATGGCTGCAGTTACCATCCATAGTGATTTGGGAGCCCAAGAAAATAAAATCTGTCACTACTTCCTCTTTTTTCAGTTCATTCGCTCCGTCGTGTCCAACTCTTTGCAATCCCATGGACTGCTGCATGCCAGGCCTCCTTGTCCATCATCAACTCCCAGAGCTTGCTCAAACTCATGTCCATCGAGTTGGTGTTGCCATCCAACCATCTCATCCTCTGTTGTCTCCTTCTCCTCTTGCCTTTAATCTTTCCCAGCATTAGGGTCTTCTCCAGTGAGTCAGTTCTTTGCATCAGGTGGCCAAGGTATTGGAGTTTCAGCTTCAGCATCAGCCCTTGCAATGAATATTCAGGACTGATCTCCTTTAGAATGGACTGGTTGGATCTCCTTGCAGTCCAAGGGACTCTCAAGAGTCTTCTCCAACACCACAGTTCAAAAGCATTAATTCTTCGGCGCTCAGCTTTCTTTATGGTCCAACTCTCACATTCGTACATGACTATTGGAAAAACCACAGCTTTGACTAGACAGACCTTTGTCAGGAAGTATTGTCTCTGCTTTTAAATATGCTGTCTAGGTTTGTCATTGCTTTTCTTCCAAGGAGCAAGAGTCTTTTAATTCCATGGCTGCAGTCACCATCTGCAGTGATTTTGGAGCCCCAAAAAATAAGTCTCTGTTCTCACTGCTTCCCCATCTATTTGCCGTGAAGTGATGGGACCGAATGCCATGATCTTCAAGAGCTGTCATGTGCCTCAGGCTCCTAAGTCAGGTTTCAGAGACTTTTATTCCCTGACAGGCAGCATCGATGCCTCTATTCAGCCTTGCAGCAGTTACAGAAGGTGGATGTCACCCCTCTGCTTCCCATAGGAATATGAGAGTCAAATATCTTCAGAGGGAAATGAAGCAAGAGAGAAGGGGGAGGGCACAAACTTTGAAGGAATGACATAGCCTAAGGACATGGCATAGACTGATTAGAAGCAAGTAGGTCCAAAATAGTTTACTAGTCCTTGCTCAAACTACCCCACAATTGCACTCATCTCACATGCTAGTAAAGTAATGCTCAAAATTCTACAAGCCAGACTTCAGCAATACGTGAACCGTGAACTCCCTGATGTTCAAGCTGGTTTTAGAAAAGGCAAAGGAACCAGAGATCAAATTGCCAACATCCGCTGGATCATGGAAAAAGCAAAAGAGTTCCAGAAAAACATCTATTTTTGCTTTATTGACTATGCCAAAGCCTTTGACTGTGTGGATCACAATAAACTGTGGAAAATTCTTCAAGAGATGGGAATACCAGACCACCTGACCTGCCTCTTGAGAAATCTGTATGCAGGTCAGGAAGCAACAGTTAGAACTGGACATGGAACAACAGACTGGTTCCAAATAGGAAAAGGAGTATGTCAAGGCTGTATATTGTCACCCTGCTTATTTAACTTATATGCAGAGTACATCATGAGAAACGCTGGACTGGAAGAAACACAAGCTGGAATCAAGATTGCTGGGAGAAATATCAATAACCTCAGATATGCAGATGACACCACCCTTATGGCAGAAATGGAGTTCATCAAGGCTATATATTGTCATCCTGTTTATTTAACTTATTTGCAGAGTACATCATGCAAAATGCCAGGCTGGTTGAAGCACAAAGTGAAATCAAGATTGCTGGGAGAAATATCAATAACCTCAGATATGCAGATGACACCACCCCTATGGCAGAATGTGAAGAACTAAAGAGCCTCTTGATGAAAGTGAAAGAGGAGAGTCAAAAAGTTGGCTTAGAACTCAACATTCAGAAAACGAAGATCAAGGCATCTGGTCCATCACTTCATGGGAAATAGATGGGGAAACAGTAGAAACAGTGTCAGACTTTGTTTTTTGGGGCTCCAAAATCACTGCAGATGGTGACTGCAGCCATGAAATTAAAAGGCGCTTACTCCTTGGAAGAAAAGTTATGACCAACCTAGATAGTATATTCAAAAGCAGAAACATTACTTTGCCCACTAAGGTCAGTCTAGTCAAGGCTATGGTTTTTCCTGTGATCATGTATGGATGTGAGACTTGGACTGTGAAGAAGGCTGAGCACCGAAGAATTGATGCTTTTGAACTGTGGTGTTGGAGAAGACTCTTGAGAGTCCCTTGGACTGCAAGGAGATCCAACCAGTCCATTCTGAAGGAGATCAACCCTGAGATTTCTTTGGAAGGAATGATGCTAAAACTGAAGCTCCAGTACTTTGGCCACCTCATGCGAAAAGTTGACTCATTGGAAAAGACCCTGATGCTGGGAAGGATTGGGGGCAGGAGGAGAAGGGGACGACCGAGGATGAGATGGCTGGATGGCATCACTGACTCGATGGACGTGAGTCTGTGTGAACTCTGAGAGTTGGTGATGGACAGGGAGGCCTGGCGTGCTGCGATTCATGGGGTCGCAAAGAGTCGGACACGACTAAGTGACTGAACGGAACGGAACAGTCCTTGCTCTTTGTAACAGATCAGCAAGCTAAGTAACCTGCTGCCAGTGGGTGGTGATATAAAGAAACTTTTAAGGATAAAGTTAGTAAAGTGAAGTCACTCAGTCTTGTCCGACTCTTTGTGACCCCATGGACGGTAGCCCACCAGGCTCCTCCATCCATAGAATTTTCCAGGCAAGATTACTGGAGTGAGTTGCCATTTCTTCTCCAGGGGGTCTTCCCAACCCAGGGATTGAACCTGGGTCTTCCGTGTTTAGGCAGACACTTTACCATCTGAGCTACCAGGGAATCCCTAAATGAGATAAGAGCTTTTAGATAAATTGTTAAGAATACTTATGTTTTGGAAATGTCTGTCTCTCCAGGTATTAGTAACTTGAAATTTCAGAGTTTCAAATCAAGTGAAGGAAATTTATTGAAAAGCTGAGTCATTCTCAAAGAAAATAAGATACTGAAACATAAATGACTGTACATTGACTTCCTCTTACAGAGAAACTATAGATTATTATTAAATAGAATTATTAATGTTTGGTGCCATTCTGAGATGTTCTCAGTCAGAAAACAAGTGTTTTTTGTTGTTGTTGTTGTTAGAAATTAACACTGGTGTTTGCTTACCAATCTATAACATAATATAGATGACAGTTCATAATTGCTTACTTCTTAGTTTTCACAAGAATTTAAGGTTTTAAGAGATGAAGATTCTAGTTTAAGCATGTGATTAAAGCTAACAGAAATAATAAAAAAACATTCAGGATAAAGAAGAGAAACCTTTCTAACATGCGAGGTACAATTAAGCAGCGTATTCCAACAGATTGGACGATTGTTAACCAGGTGGCTCAGAGGTTAAAGCGTTTGCCTCCAATGCGGGAGACCTGGGTTCGATCCCTGGGTCGGGAATATCCCTTGGAGAAGGAAATGGCAACCCACTCCAGTATTGTTGCCTGGAGAATCCCCTGGACGGAGGAGCCTGGTGGGCTACAGTCCACGGACTCGCAAAGAGTCAGACACGACTGAGCGACTTCACCTTCATGCATGAGTTTGTGTTCCATGGGTCTCCCCGTTTCCTGGATGCTCCCTAACATCTCTTCAAAGCAGGAGACTGGGAACTGCAGAAATTATGAAAAAGAGCAATGTGTGAGCAGCAACGTGAAGAAAAAGGGAAAAGATTCTATGCTCCTCAAGACTGAGGAGTATCAAACAAAAGGCGGGATTGATGCTGAGCAGGGCCCTGGGACTCCTGGACACGGAGGCCTTTTTATTCTTCATTTGTTATAGGCAGGGCTTCCCTGATGGCTCAGCTGGTAAAGAATCTGCCTGCAGTATGGGAGACCTGGGTTCAATCCCTGTGTTGCGAAGATCCCCTGGAGGAGGTAAAGGCTACCCACTCCAGTACCTGGCCTAGAGAATTCCAAGGACTGCTGTATAGGCCATAGGGGTGGAAAAGTGTCGGACACAATTGAGTGACTCTCACTTTCACTTCTTATGGGCTCTCCAGCTTCCATGACATTCTCTCAATTCCAAACAGCAGAACAGTTCCTACTCAAAGTAGGAACAGCAACTAGACTACCTGGAGATTAAAAGACCAAAGAGGCTCATCAAGATTAAAAGACAGGACCACGTAAGACCCTGCACACACCCTCATCTCTTCAGCAGCAGAAAAAAATACAAGACTGCTCCTGCTTTGTTCCTTATCACATACTCCTGCCTGTCTATATAACCTCTCCCTACTGACCAGGAAAGGGGGACATGGTTCTTTAAGGCACGAGCCTGCTGTGTTCCCTCTTTCCCTGCCAAAGTAATAAAGCCATTCTTTCCTTCTCCGTAACTCCACCTCCATTTTTCTGTTCGGCATTGGGGCACAGAAAGCTGAGATTTTGGCAACACTTTATCTTTCCATTGCTCCAGTTATTAGTTCTAAGCATCTTTGGAAAGCCTCTTTGTAAATACTCTTAAAAGGCCAGAGAAATATTAATGTTACTGCCTTAGATGTTCCAGGTACAAGGCCAGCACCCAAGGGGCTTAATAAGCATGTGCATATTCAACTTTATAGACATTTTTGAAGAAGTGCCTTTATACAGTTATTCTTTCTATCTTTGGGTTTTTTTTTTTTTTTTTTTTAAACATGAGAACACATAGGCCAATTTTGAAAATTGGGAAGTGAGAAGCACAGTTACAAGCATGCTCTGTGGCGCCTGCTTTGTAAGAACTGGGCAACAAACTTGTGCTATTATTTTCAAGTAACAAAACAGCCCATCACATTTTATAGTTAGATGACACATTTACAAGTGTATTCAAAGCTTATGAGAAAGTATTACTTTAAAACATTGTTACATGGAGAAAAATATGAGTTTTCAAAATTTCTCTCACTGAACAATAGCCATTCTCTTTGAGAAAGAAGAGGTAGTTTAACATGTGAATAAAGGTGGTTCTCTGGGTGAAAGCCACCATTTACTTGGGCAAATTACTTAGCCTTTCTACACCTCAGTCTCCTCATCTGTAAAATGGGAATATGAGTTCTTTTCTCTTAAGATTGCCAGAAATGTGGAATGAACAAATATATGTAAATATCTGAGACTATATGAGTGACTCATTTTAAATGTCAAGGCGATCCCATAGACAAGCAGAAAATGTCACCTCAGAGAGTTAGGCTCAAGGACTAGGCAGCATTTACCTTGATTATTTCCCAAACTCCAGGGTTTGGCCCTAGCCCAGCAAGCTCAAGAATCTGAACTTAAAAGCCAGCATTTATTGAGGCTTTACTATGTGCCAGCCCTTGTGCATTATCTCATTTTATTCTTATGACTACTTTTGGACATAGGTACTATTATTTTTCCTGTCTTACAAACAAGAGAAACTGAGGCATAAAGGATGGCATAGTTTGCCCAAGGTAACAGAGATAGTATGAACCAGGAATTGAACCCTAGTGGTTTGTTTCCAGAGAACACTGCCCTGATTCACACTGGGAGAGGATTCTCTCTTCTGAGGCAGACTCTTTAAAAAGCACACAGAAACAGTGCTGCAAAAGTCCATATTGTCAATATTGATTCACAAGAAGAAACACTAGTAAAGCGAACCTGAGCTCATCCCACACTGACCAGCATTTACGGGCTGTAAACACTCTCTGCGTGCGTGCTGAGTTACATCAGTTGTGTCTGACTCTTTGCGACCCCATGGACTGTAGCCCCCCAGGCTCCTCTGTCCATGAGATTCTCCAGGCAAGAATACTGGAATGGGGTTGCCATGCCCTCCTCCAGGGGATCTTCTTGACCCTGGGATTGAGCCCACGTCTTTTATGTGTCCTGTGTTGGTAGGCAGATTCTTTACACTGGCACCACTGGGAAAGCCCCATAAACACTCTCTGTGTTAGTTGCTCAGTCGTGTCTGACTCTGCAACTCCATGGAGTATAGCCTGTAGCCTGCTAGGCTCCTCATTCAATAGAATTCTCCAGACAAGAACACTGGAGCAGATAACCATTCCTTTCTCCGGGGGATCTTCCCAACCCAGAGATGGAACCCAGTCACCTGCATTGCAGGCAGATTCTTTACCATCTGAGCCACCAGGGAAGCCCAAAACACTTCTTAAATAAAGTCAAAGGATGAGAGGGTTGTTTACGAAGCAAAAAATAGAAAATGAGTTACCAAATGTCAAAAAGTGTTTTTCAGTTAAGGATACCTAAGAAAGCCATCTTAACAAAAGTAACAACTGTCCTTTAATGAACACTTACTATAAGGCTGATCCAAACAAGTGTGCTTAGATCAGACTCCTTCCCTTGGAGATGCTTAGGCAGGTATTGCCAGCTGCCTTTGATTTTCGGAGAATACCATCCCCCTTCTGTCCACAGAGATTTTCTCCAAACAGAACAGTATAGTGATTGCCTGTCTTTTCTAGTCTGCTTTCTGCCTTTCTCTGATGACTGCACCATTACCATCAAAAGAAGAAAATTCCAGTGAAGGTATTTGAGTTTAATAAGACCTTTTAGAACTAACACTCAAAAAAGATGTCTTTTTCATTATAGAGGATTAGAAGGCAAAAGTAGGAAGTCAAGAAACATCTGGAGTAACAGGCAAATTTGGCCTTGGAGTACAGAATGAAGCAGGGCAAAGGCTAATAGAGTTTTGCCAAGAGAACACACTGGTCATAGCAAACAATCTCTTCCAACAACACAAGAGAAGACTCTACACATGGACATCACCAGATGGTCAATGCCAAAATCAGATTGATTATATTCTTTGCAGCCAAAGATGGAGAAGCTCTATACAGTCAACAAAAACAAGACCAGGAGCTGATTGTGGCTCAGATCATGAACTCCTTATTGCCAAATTCAGACTTAAATTGAAGAAAGTAGGGAAAACCACTAGGCCATTCAGGTATTACCTAAATCAAATTCCTTATGATTATACAGTGGAAGTGAGAAATAGATTTAAGGGACTAGATCTGATAGAGTGCCTGATGATCTATGGACAGAGATTCATAACATTGTACAGGAGACAGGGATCAAGACCATCCCCATGGAAAAGAAATGCAGAAAAGCAAAATGGCTGTCTAAGGAGGCCTTACAAAGAGTTGTGAAAAGAAGAGAAGTGAAAAGCAAAGGAGAAAAGGAAAGATATAAACATCTGAATGCAGAGTTCCAAAGAATAGCAAAAAGAGATAAGAAAGCCTTCCTCAGTGATCAGTGCAAAGAAATAGAGGAAAACAACAGAATGGGAAAGACTAGAGATCTCTTCAAGAAAATCAGAGATACCAAGGGAACATTTCAAGCAAAAATGGGCTCAATAAAGGACAGAAATGGTATGGACCTAACAGAAGCAGAAGATATTAAGAAGAGGTGGCAAGAATACACAGAAGAACTGTACAAAAAAGATCTTCATGACCCAGATAATCATGATGGTATGATCACTCACCTAGAGGCAGACATCCTGGAATGTGAAGTCAAGTGGCCCTTAGAAAGCATCACTATGAACAAAGCTAGTGGAGGTGATGGAATTCCAGTTGAGCTGTTTCAAATCCTGAAAGATGATTCTGTGAAAGTACAGCACTCAATATGCCAGCAAATTTGGACAACTCAGCAGTGGCCACAGGACTGGAAAAGGTCAGTTTTCATTCCAATCCCAAAGAAAGGCAATGCAAAAGAATGCTCATACTACCTACCGCACAACTGCATTCATCTCACATGCTAGCAAAGTAATGCTCAAAATTCTCCAAGCCAGGCTTCAGCAATATGTGAACCGTGAACTCCCTGATGTTCAAGCTGGTTTTAGAAAAGGCAGAGGAACCAGATATCAAATTGCCAACATCCACTGAATCATGGAAAAAGTAAGAGAGTTCCAGAAAAACATCTATTTCTGCTTTATTGACTAAGCCAAAGCCTTTGACTGTGTGGATCACAATAAACTGTGGAAAATTCTGAAAGAGATGGGGATACCAGATCACTTGACCTGCCTCTTGAGAAATCTGTATGCAGGCCAGGAAGCAACAGTTAGAACTGGACATGGAACAACAGACTGGTTCCAAATAGGAAAAGGAGTCTATCAAGGCTGTATATTGTCACTCTGCTTATTTAACTTATGTGCAGAGTACATCATGAGAAACGCTGGGCTAGAGCAAGCACAAACTGGAATCAAGATTGCTGGGAGAAATATCAATAACCTCAGATATGCAGATGACACCACCCTTAAGGCAGAAAGTGAAGAGGAACTAAAAAGCCTCTTGATGAAAGTGAAAGAGGAGAGTGAAAAAGTTTGCTTAAAGCTCAACATTCAGAAAACGAAGATCAAGGCATCTGATCCCATCACTACATGGGAAATAGAGGGGGAAACAATGGAAACAGTGTCAGACTTTATTTTTCTGGGCTCCAAAATCACTGCAGATGGTGACTGCAGCCAGGAAATTAACTCCTTGGAAGGAAAGTTATGACCAACCTAGATAGCATATTGAAAAGCAGAGATATTACTTTGCCAACAAAGGTCCATCTAGTCAAGGCTATGGTTTTTCCCGTGGTCACGTATGGATGTGAGGGTTGGACTGTGAAGAAGGCTGAGCACTGAAGAATTGATGCTTTTGAACTGTAGTGTTGGAGAAGACTCTTGAGAGTCCCTTGGACTGCAAGGAGATCCAACCAGTCCATTCTGAAGGAGATCAACCCTGGGATTTCTTTGGAAGGAATGATGCTAAAACTGAAGCTCCAGTACTTTGGCCACCTCGTGTGAAGAGATGACTCACTGGAAAAGATCCTGATGCTGGGAGGGATTGAGGGCAGGAGGAAAGGGGGACGACAGAGCATGAGATGGCTGGATGGCATCACTGACTCAGTGGACATGAGTTTGAGTGAGCTCTGGAAGTTGGTAATGGACAGGGAGGCCTGGCGTGCTGCGATTCATGAGATCGCAGAAAGTCGGACACGACTGAGCAACTGAACTGACTGACTGATATGGGACTCTGGTTATTGAACAGTTCATGAGCCTTTAGTGTATGAACATGAAAACCTAATCATTTTTGAGAATAGAGAGGATGGTTCTGGACCAACAAAATGGAAGAAATTATCCCCTGAAACATGGGAAGCACACTGAGGCATAGCCATTCTGGGGCTCTGCCTGGACAACTAGTCAGCTTTGCTAAGCGTGTTGCCACCACGACTGCTCCCCCTACCCTCCTGCATGGTTTTAGTATCAGACAGTTTTCAATTGTCCCTCCTAGCTCTCAACATCCACAAGAACAGCCTTGCATCCCTTGGTCTCAGAGTTCCTCCATCTTCTAAACTCCAAGGACCCTCTTGCAAATCCTGACTTCCGTACAATTCAACCAACATTTATTGAGCATGGACTGTGTGTCAGGAATCTTGCCACGGTTCCTGAAAGACAAAGCTGAGTAAATCATAGTCCTCTTTTCTCAAGAAACTCTTACTGTAGCAGGAGAGGGAAGCCCACACGGGCAGCCTGTCATCACATACAGGAGGATATGGAGATCATAGGACTATCAAGGCCATGGCTCTTGGATGACGCAGATCCAAGTTAAAATCCCAGCTCTGCCGCTTCAAGACTGTGCACAAATTTCTTATTCTTCAGCTCCTCCATTTGTAGAGGAAGCTAATAGGACCATGTAGGGCCATTATGAAATAATGAATGAAATAATCCCTGTACAGCACTTAAAACAGTCCGCAGCTGCTGCTGCCAAGTCACTTCAGTCGTGTCCAACTCTGTACGACCCCATAGATGGCGGCCCACCAGGTTCCCCCGTCCCTGGGATTCTCCAGGCAAGAACACTGGAGTGGGTTGCCATTTCCTTCTCCAATGCATGAAAGTGAAAAGTCAAAGTGAAGTCTCTCAGTCATGTCCAGCTCTTTGCAACCCCATGGACTGCAGCCTACCAGGCTCCCCTGTCCATGGGATTTTAAAGGCAAGAGTACTGGAGTGGGGTTCCATTGCCTTCTCCGAGAACAGTCCCTAACACACGGTAAACTCTAGTACAGTTGTCCCCCAGTATGCTCAGGGGATTAGTTCCAGGCCCTAATGCAGTAATAGTCAAGTCCCTTATATGAAATGGCATAGTATTTGTGTATAACCTGTGCACATCCTTCTGTATACTTTAAATCATCTGTTCAGTTCAGACTCTCAGTTGTGTCTGACTCTTTGTGACCCAATGGACTGCAGCATGCGAAGCCTCCCTGTCCATCACCAACTCCCGGAGTTTACTCAAACTCATGTCCATTGAGTTGGTGATGCCATCCAACCATCTCATCCTCTGTTGTCCCCTTCTCCTCCTGCCTTCAATCTTTCCCAGCATCAGGGACTTTTCCAATGAGTCAGCTCTTCGCATTAAGTGGCAGAATTGGAGTTTCAGTTTCAGCATCAGTCCTTCCAATGAATATTCAGGATGGATTTCCTTTAGGATTGACTGGTTGGATCCCTTTGCAGTCCAAGGGACTCTTAAGAGTGTTCTCCAACATCACACTTCAAAAGCATCAATTCTTCAGCACTCAGCTTTTTTTATAGTCCAACTCTCAGATCCATATATGACTACTGGTAAAACCATAGCTTTGAGTAGATGGACCTTTGTTGGCAAAGTAATGTCTTTGCTTTTTAATATGCTGTCTAGGTTTGTAATAGGTTTTCTTCCAAGGAGCAAGCGTCTTTTAATTTCATGGCTGCAGTCACCATCTGCAGTGATTTTGGAGCCCCCAAAATAAAGTTTCTCACTGTTTCCATTGTTTGTCCATCTATTGCCATGAAGTGATGGGACCAAATGCCATGAACTTAGTTTTCTGAATGTTGAGTTTTAAGCCAACTTTTTCACTCTCCTCTTTCACTTTCACCAAGAGGCTCTTTAGTTCTTCTTCACTTTCTGCCATAAGGGTGGTGTCATCTGCATATCTGAAGTTACTGATATTTCTTCAAAATACTTAATACAGTATAAATGCTATGTAAATAGTTGCCATGCATATGTATTCAGTAGCTCAGTCATGTCCCACTCTTTGCGACTCCATGTCACTGTAGCCTGCTAGGCTCCTCTGTCCCTGGGATTCTCTAGGCAAGAATATTGGAGTTGCCATTTTCTCCTTCAGAGGATCTTCCCAACCCAGGCATCAAGTCCGAGTCTCCTGCATCTCCCGCCTTGCTGGCAGATTCTTTACCACTGAACCACCAGGGAAGCTAAATAGTTGCCAATATGTGGCAAATTAAAGTTTTGCTTTTGAGAACTTTCTGGAATTTCCTCCCAATTATTTTCAGTTTGCAGTTGGTTGAATCAATGGATGTGAAACTCATGGATACAAAGGGTCAACTCTTTAACTTACGTATCAAGAAGGTAGGCTCAGAAATCAGAATACCACAGTTCAAAGCCTAAATCCAACACTTGCTAACTGTATCATTTAAGTTGCTAAACCTCTCTAGTTTCTTCTCCCATCAAATGAAGACGGCAATAAAAATGGGTAGAGTAGCTGTCTAAATAAAAGCACCAAGGAAAGCATATAACATGAAGTCTTACATGTTGCTCTGGTGGCCTGCATGCTCCTTTCCAGTTTGTCCCCTGCTGTGGTTCTCAGAAGCACAGCTACACAACCTCTAGGGATCACTGGAGCACTGTTTAGACACTACTGACTCAGGGAAGGAACTGGCTCAGTTGTGTGTGACCGAAGTCAGATCCGAAAGATCTAACAGAATCAACGGATGATGTGTGGTCAATCAGAACTGAGAAGAACCCCTCATTCTAACTTGGATAAGCTCTTGCTTGATGTAAATGACAGTCTTGTCTCCACTGTAGAAATATGGAGGTGACTGAGTTCTGAATAGTCCATAGATAGCTTAACTCTGAAAGGAGTCATGCAGAAAGGGTGCTGGATAAAATCTCTGGGTTTTAATGATCAGGCTTCAATCCTGAATCTCACTGTAGAACCTATTTCTAGTAAATAGGCAAAACCAAGTGTGAAACAAGATGTCTCCTTCTCCTTAAGTTTCCTTCCCCTAGATTCCATCCAGATCTAAGAATGTGAAACAAAAGGAAGAAGCAAGAGGAAGATCTAAGAGTCTATATTGAAATTCCAAAGACAGGACATAAGGAGAAAACCAAAAAATAAAAGAGAGAGAGAGAATCCAGAAGAACTTTCATTGGAAAAGGCAGTCTCATGGAGCCTCCACTCAGCTGCATAAAATGAATCTTGGGTCTGAAACACTTCCTTATCAACTGCTAAAGAGCCCATACAGACTATGTCTGGTTTATTACCTGTGTGGGAAAATCTTTCCTTGTTTTAATCTCAATGAGTACTTTCATCTCTGCTTAAACCACATGTGCCATATGGTACCTGGCCAATCCTAACTGTTATGATGTCCTCTGAGGTGAGGGAACAGGGTTCCTTTCACTGCAGCATGAATGGGTGCAGTGCCTGGCTAATTGCCCTGTGTTGACAGCTGGGAGAGATCCGCTAGCCATGGGGTACAGATGCCCACTATTAAAGCTGATCTCATTCTGCCTCTTCTCTGTGTAACTAAAATACTGTCTCATTTAGGGCTTGACTGCATTGTATCTTTTTTTGGAATCTCCAGTCAATACTGAGATGCAGTGGGCTGAAGTGTTTGGAGATTTCCCCTAGGATCCATCACCAGGGCACGGTGCTCTGCTTGACACCATGCCGTGTGGACACCAAAAATTCTATCCCTAAGGACTGTGACCAGAGGCCTGATGGTCTAGGTCTAACCCACGTCGGTCCTCTGGCCCCTTCCCAGGGATGAAGGAGAGGAGATTGCACCGAGCTCCCCTTAGAGTTTGGAAGGTGACAATAAACTAGAGACTGAGGAAAAGAAGCGAGTTTTGATCTATTCTTTTTCAGTTCAACAAATGTGCTTTAAATGCTTGAAATGTATGACACGCAATTCCACGAGACATGCATGCATGCACGCTAAGTCTCTTCGGTCGTGTCTGACCCTGTGCGACGCTATGCACAGCAGCCCACCAGGCTTCTCTGTCCACAGGATCCCCTAGGCAAGAATACTGGAGTGGGTTGCCATTTCCTTCTCCCATTCCACGAGACAATGGTAAACAAAAATGGGCATGGTCATTGCTCTTGTGAAGGCTGTAAGTCCAGGAGAAGAGAGACAAACTAATGAAAGAAGTATTCAGCTAAATGTAAATTTACAACAGGGATAGAGTTACGAAAGGGAACTACATGTTCTTCTAAGAGCATTTCATAAGAAGGCCTGGCCTGGTGGTGGAAGGCAGGAAGAGAGGCGGTAGACGAGCTGGAAGAAAAGGATAAGTTAATACGGTAAAGGGAACTCGCTGGGAAGGGGAGAGTAGGAGGGGTAATGCAGGCAGAGAAGTGCACAGGCTCAGTGGCCACAGAGAACTGAAAGAGACCAGTGTGAGCAGTGCCCAGGACAATGAGAGGCTGCAGAAAGAAGTCAGGCCCTGCTAGGGGTTGTGGTTCACGGGAAAGACTTTGAGCTTCCCACTGGAAAACCAGTGAACTATTTTCAGTAGAGAGGTGACACGTTAGACTTGCATTTCAAAAGATGACTCCAGCTGAGTTCCGGAGAATGGATTAGACGGTGGCAAGAGTCTGTACGTGTAGAGAGAGGTTAACAGGTTATTTTGACTTCCAGTTTAAGGTGACAGTTTGAACTGTATTTACTTTCACTCCTTTCAGAAGTCCTAATAAAATGTCAGAAAAGGAAGTTTTACAGGATTTCTGACAAGAATGAAGAAGATAGGGTAGGAGACAGCAGCAATAAAACTTTGCAAGCCAGAAGCAGAGAATAGATTATCATTTCTTTTGTGAATCCAAGAGGATTCTGAATTGACAGTGGAAAAAGCTAAGATATGACCTGATATTCAGCAAATAAGTTCTCAGAGGCTTAAGAGGCTTCTATATCTTCTGCTGGGGAAGGAGGTGAAAATAGCTGATTGAATATAGTTTATAATGCACTGAAGACACACTCTTAAGGCTCTTTCCTACAAGAAACCTGTCTCTCCCAGAAGATAGCAGGAGATCGAAGGTTTATTCTCTGGAGAGGGTATGACTAGGGGACAATGAGTATAGATGAGATCAGGGGTTTGATATAGGAAAGAGGATATCATGTCAATGATGAAATTGAATGATGAAACACTCTATTTCCCCACTAAATCTGGCAGCCAGACACAAATCTTTCAGGGAGAAGATTATTTCTGGGGAATTTGATCAGCAACTGGGTGGAAACTACCAAGTGTAGGCGAAAAGTAAAGATGTTTTCAGACAGGCAAGTTCTCTAAAATTTACATGTTATGCACCCTCTCAGGAAGCTGCTGAAGTATGTACTTTGCCCAAACAAGGAAGTGAACCAAAAGAGAGGATATATATAATCCACTAAATTTGACATCTCTCTTTTCCTCTTCCAGCCTAATAGACTGCATATTCTCTTTGGTCTTGGTTTCCTCCCTTGAGGAGGAATCAAATAACATGGTGGTTAAGAACATGGGATGCTTGAGACACTAAAAGCAAAAATAAACTAGTGAGACTAGATAAAACTAAAAGGTCTTCTGCACAACAAAGGGAACCGTCAATAAGATAAAATGAAAAGGCAACCTATCAAATGTGAGAAAATATTTGCAAATCGACTGAACTGAACTGAAATGAACTGATCTCTAATAAGCTTGCTCCTTGGAAGAAAAGCTATGACAAACCTAGACAGCATCTTAAAAAGCAGAGACATTACTTTGCCAACAAAGGTCTGTCTAGTCAAAGCTATGGTTTTTCCAGTGGTCAAGTATGGATGTGAGTTGGACTATAAAGCAGGCTGGTGCTGAAGAACTGATGCTTGTGAGCTGTGGTGTTGACTCTTGGGAGTCTTGAGTCTTAAGAGTCCCTTGGACAGCAAGGAGATCAAACTAGCCAATCCTAAAAGAAATCAGTCCTGACTATTCATTGGAAGGACTGATGCTGAAGTAGAAGCTTAGGCCATCTGAAGCAAAGAACTGACTCATTAGAAAAGACCCTGATACTGGGAAAGATTGAAGGCAGGAGGAGAAGGGGATGACAGAGGATGAGATGGGTGGATGGCATCACTGACTCAATGGGCATGAGTTTGAGCAAGCTCCAGGAGATGGTGAAGGACAGGGATGGAGCTCAGCATAACTAATTATTCAGGAAATCCAAATTAAAATCACAGTGGGATAATATCTAACATCTGTGAGAATGGTTATTATCAAAAAGACAAGAAGGAAGCATTAGCCAGCATACAGAGAAAAGAGAACCCTTGTGCACTGTTGGTGGAAATGTAAATTGGTGAGCCATTACGGAAAGCAGCATGGAGCTTCCTAAAAAATTAAAAATAGAACTGTCATATGATCCAGCAATTCTACTTCTGGGTACTTACCTGAAGAAAATGAAAATACTAGTTAAAAAAAAATGTATGCACCTCTGTGTTCATTGTAGAATTTACAATAGCTAAGATATAAAAAATGACCTAAGCATTCATCAATAGATGAATGGATAAAGAAATTCGGAGATAGATAGATATTTATTTATTCATAATGGAATGTCACTTAGCCATCAAAAAGACTGAAATCTTGCCATCTGCAATAACATGAATGGATCTTGAAGGCATTTTACTAAATGATAAGTCCGACAGAGAATAACATATAATTGTATGATTTCACTTATGTGTGGAATCTTAAAAAAAAAAACAGATCATAGATACAAAGAACAAATAGGTGGTTGCCAGAGGCAGGAGGTGAGAAAAAAGGGTAGAAGGCCTCAAAAGATACAAACTTTCAGTTATAAAATAAATCATGGGGATATAATATACAACATTTTGTGTGTCGTGTGTTAGTCACTCAGTTGTGTCCGACTCTTTGTGACCCCATGGACTGTAGCCCACCAAGCTCCTCTGTCTATGGGATTCTCCAGGTAAGAACACTGGTTGCCATTCCCTTCTCCAATAGCATTGTGAATAGAATTAATAATACTGTATTGAATATCTGAAAGTTGCTAAAGAGAGTAAATCTTAAAAGTTCTCATCCCAAGAGAAAAATTGAAACTTTGTGTGGTGACAGATATTAACTAAACTTATTATGGTGATCATTTTGTAATATATATGAATATATTGAATATTGAATCTTATGTTGTACACCTGAAACTAAAGGCTATATGTCAGTTACACCTCAATAAAAACAAATAAATAAAATAAATTATTTTCCTAAAAAAAGAAAAAGAATATAGATGCCCGGATATTGCCTTGCTCTGTTCCTAAATTTCCTCATTTGTAAATTGCGAATAACAAGACCTACTTCAAAGGGCTATTAATGATGATCAAAACCACTGAAGTACAATGTGGCACATAGAAAAGGTACTGAATATATTTAAAGGAGAATCATAGTCCTGAGGAAGAACTGAGGACTTTTTAATGAAGCAAAAGATAATTAAAGAAGCAAAGAAGACACTTATTCAAATAAGAGAATGAGAAGCATTATGGTATAGTGGTGAGGTGAAGTCACTCAGTCGTGTCTGACTCTTTGTGACCCCATGGACTGTAGCCCACCGGGCTCTTCTATCATGGGATTTTCCAGGCAAAAATGCTGGAGTGGGTTGCCATTTCCTTCTCCAGGGGATCTTCCTGACACAGGGATCGAACCTGGGTTTCTTGCATTACAGGCAGAGGCTTTACTGTCTGAGCCACCAGGGAAGCCCTGGTATGGTACATGACTCAAATGTGAATAACATTTAAGTAATAACAGTAGTGTAAAAGGTGATTCCTACTCCAACTGAAAATGTAAAATAAATAATATATATTAGAAAGATGAAGAGGTTCAGAAAATGTGATAAAAAGCAAATCTTCATCTTTCTAGCAGGCAGACAATGGAGAATGCCTATGGCTGAAAAATTAAGTTTAAAATAGGCTGCTGCAGTAATTTAGAGGAGGGGAAGGTTGCACTTAGGGTGACAGTGATGACAGAGATTGAGAAAAGCAAGATTTCAAAGGATATTTGGACAATAAAGTCAAGAGATAAAAACCAAGAAGTCTTGCCAGTGCACCGATATGGTTAAGTTGAAGGAAAGTAAAGCATCAAAAACTACCCCTAGATTTTTGGCCTTTTTTATAGTTTGATGATTGCCATCAACTGAGATGGAGTACACTTAGAAGAGGGAACGTTTGGGGACTGGGGAAAGGGGTGGAGATCATGAGCTGTTTTTGGACATCTGGGTTTAAAAATGCTTCATTCCACCCAAATGGAGTTTTTCAAGAAAACATTGGAAATATTGATTCAGAGCTCAGAAAAGTTATTTGTCCTGAAATTACATACATATGTTAGTCATCTGCAAAAAGTAGTCATTGAAATCTTGGACATAACTTTCCCCAGGAGGGGAAAATCAAAGAATGAGATGAGTCAAAAGTCTACGGCTGAGACCCTTAGGGATTCCATATCTAATGGCTTGGTAATGGAGTCAGAGAGCAGGAATAGCCAGAAAGTTTGTTCTAGGAATAACGTGGAGGAAAACCAGAAGAGTGCTCTACCACGGAAGTCAAGTTCCGTTTAGAACATACTGAATGCGAAGCAGCAATTGTTTATATCTAGCTGTTTATAAGTAAGAGTCTGGAGATTGGGAAAGAGTGCAGGACTCGCCACACAAGGTGCCCCAACTGAAGGATCTTGACCTAATTCCTCTTTGAACCACAACCTTCACTTTTGTACTTTGAATTTGGCCTTCACATTCTTTGCAATATTTTAAGTCATTAATCCGCTCATGGGCTCACTTGCCTTTTCCTTTTATTTATTAATGCCCAGGAAAGCACATCCAGGGATTCAGGAGCACGAGTAAAGAGTCAGGGTTAAAAGCATGGGCTCTGGTGTTAATTGCCAGGGTTAGAATCATGATGTGAGTATGACCCTAGAAAATCACAGATGTTTCTATGCCTTGGTTTTCTCACCTGTAAAGTAAAGGTGATGATAATGGTTCCAATTTAGTGTTAAATGAGATATTGCAGTGCCTGGCATTTTGAAAGCAAGCAATTAATATCAATTATTTCAATTATTATCCATGGTCCTAACTCCCACCAACACACTAGAAAATTCCTATAGTAGAAAATTGAATTTCTACTTTAATTTTTTTTTAATTTGGTGAAAAACCTTTATCTTCCCCAAGTATTTTCAATGTTCCTTTAATGTCACCATCCACCCAGCCACCTAAATCAGGAAACCTGGGAATGATCCTTGTTCCTATTTCTTTACTTCCTCCATCCAAGCCTAAAATTCTCACAATAATTCCTCCTAAAACAGCTCTTTCATTCATCTTCTCCTGCTTCTCCCTTCTTCCCCTGCCCTTAGACCCTAGACTTCTGCTTTAACCTTCCAAGGCATCTCTATCTCTAGAGGTTTCCATATGCTTTTTCTCTAGGATATTTTCTAAAATGAAAATCTGATCAACAGTAGAAGACAAATAACCAGCATTTAAGAACCTTCATTTTTATTTCTTCCTGCCTTTCTAGCTGCATCTCCTGCCTCTAACCACACCCCCTACACCTCAGGCGTGCTGAGATACGTGTCATTTGCCGGGGTGCCTGCTCACTGGTGCCTCTGGTTCTGCTCTGGTGGAGCCGAGACCTGTACTGTCCTTTGTATCGTCACTGATCTCCCTCCTTACCAGTAAGGCAAGGGTAATAACATCTCCAGTTGCACAGTCTCAAAGACAGCATTTGTCTCAAAGTAATTGTTTCGGTGTCTGCTTCTCTACAAGATTATGAAGCCGCTGAGCGAAAGCACCAGGGATAGCTCTTGTCCCCAACGAGTGTCTACTCATGTATGTGTATACTCAGTCACTTAGGTGTGTCCGGACTCTATGTGATCCTGTGGACTGTAGCCCACCAGGCCCCTCTGTCCATAGAATTTTTCCAGGCAAGCATACTGGAGTTAGTAGCTATTTCCTCCTCCAGGAGATCTTCCTGACCCAGGAATCCAAGAAGTGCTCAACACATGTTTGGAAAATTCTCCACCAAAGATGAGCTGCCTTCTAACTTCTCACCTCAGGCTCTCTTCCCTTGCGATTCTGCCTCTCTTAACTCTGTTTAGGGATTCAAATACACAATAGTCTTTGGGATACTCAAAATGATTTCCATTTCTGGTTCCAAACTCTTCATCAAGCCCAAGACTGTCACATCCATTTTTGTTACATCTCTCTACCTGAGTAGGGAACTTGCTCAACATGATCAAACTAGGGGTACTCTTTCTACCCCCTTCTGATGCCTATGTCAGAAGCTTTCTCTATCTCCTTTATACTTTAATAAAACTTTATTACACAAGCTCTGAGCGATCNCCCACCAGAGCATTAACTAGCACCTCCATCCCATCACATAATTCTCATTTCCTTTTTGTGATGAGAACATTTATGATCCAGCCTCTTGCAGTTTTCAAGTATGTATACAATGAAGTGCTTCGACGAAGTTTACACCCAGGTAACTGACATCTTAAGATGTGATAAGAAATCCCTGGCAGTCTAGTGGTTAGAACTTGGTGCTTTCACAGCTGTGGGCCAGGGTGTGTGGAACTAAGATCCCACAGTCTGTGTTCAGTCATGCATGCTCAGTCATATCCAACTCTGTGGGACGCCATGGACTGTAGCCCACCAGGCTCCTCTCTTCATGGGATTTTCCAGGCAAGAATAATGCAGTGGGTTGCCATTTCCTACTCCAACAACAGATAGGTTTCTTCTTAATGCATTCATTAAGGTCGGTAGTGGCTGGTGGCTAAATGGCACAGCATGCTTTGTTTGCTGATATGGCAGGCAGCATTTATCATGCACATTCCTCCCCTCTCCCTTCTGATCTCATTTGTTTGGCTGCACCTATTGGAGTCCATGGGCAAGAAAGACCTGGAAATGCTGGGTGCCAGGGTCAGCCTCAAGCACACAGATCGGGGGTGAAAGGTAGACAGGAAACCAGGAACCAGGGACAGCAGAGACTATTTAGGCCAAATGTAATGAGCCCGACACTCAAGGGGCGTCCTATTAATCTCGGTGCCACCACTCAACTTCCTTTTGACCTTGGGTCAACTCCAATTTGCTAGGCCAATTTTGCAAGTGTCATATGAAAGAAATGATAAGTACTTCATGAAGCTATTGTGGAGATTAAATGAGATAATCAAATAACACAGCTGGCACAGAAGGTCGCCAATATTAAGTATGTTCTGGGAGGAAACAATCAAAGATAAGCTGGCCCCTAGAGAAGGAAATGGCAACCCACTCCGGTACCCTTGCCTGGAAAATCCAATGGACGGAGAAGCCTGGTAGGCTACAGTCCATGGGGTCGCAAAGAGTCGGACACAACTGAACAACTTCACTTCACTTCACTTCACTCCAGCGTTTTGTAACATTTGAATACATTTTTAAACATTTCAATGAATTTTGTCATGATGAACGTAACATCCATTCACAAAATAAATGTATATTGAAGAATAGAAAATTTAAAATGGGATTTATAAAACATATGCCCACAAAGGGACTTGCTTATAGTAGCTTTGTTCATAATAGTCCCCAAATTGAAAACCATTCAACTATCCAGCACGAACTGAATAGATGATTGTGACATAGTCACTCAAAAGAATACTACTCTTCAATAAAATGAAACAAATTCCTGATACATGGCAATGGTACGGATTAAAACATCACCCTGAGTGATGAAAAGAGGACATACTCTGCAGAGCCACCGATGGGAATTACTAGATGAGGCAAACTAATCCCTAGTGACAAGAACTAGATCACTGAGCCCCTGGGACAGGGAATGGCAGGGGGGTTGACGGCAAAGGGGCTCAAGGAGATACTTTGGAGTGCTGGAGATGTTCTTGAACTGGGTAGTGGTTCCATGGGTACATCCACTTGTCAAAAGTCATCAAATTTGAAATGGCTAGATTGTATTATTTTTAAATTCATTCTTAAGAATTATTAGCACTAGGGTTTTTTTTTTTTTTTAGAAATGTATGTCTCAAGGTAAACAATTGGATTGAAAGTTCAACAGTTTCTTCATTTTTCTGTTTTTTCATTAAATTTATACACTAGCAAATTGAAATACTTTAAAGTTGGAATAGATTCTATAAGAGCTCAATCATATAAAAGCATATATATACTTCTCTCGGTTGATATACCTAAATGACGCCATTCTCATTCATTTACATGAACAGAAGTTACTTTTGAATTTAAGATGCTTCCAAATTTTACATATTTGTATGTTCTGCATCATTTCAATTTTGTAAAATAACACATAGAGTTTAGGGGCTTCTCAAGTGATACTAACAGTAAAGAACCGTAAAGAACAGTAAAGAATGCAAGAGGCACAAGAGATGTGAGGTCTTTCCCTCATTCAGGAAGATTCCCTGGAGGAGAGTATGGCCACCCACTCCATATTCTTACCTGGAATCCTCTCATGGTCAGAGGAGACTGATGGGCTACAGTCCATGGGTGCCAAAGAGTCAGACAGGGCTGAAACGATTTAGCATGAACCGATGCACTTTTACTACTTAGAAGAATGTAAAAATAGACTTGAAGGAAAATGTGCAAAGATGTTAACAGCAGTCCATTCTAGGAGGTGGGGCTACCGATGACTGCTTGTTTTCTTCTTTAGATATATTTAACATTTTTAAATTTAAAACAATGAATGATCTGGAAGTGAAAGAACAGAAGAGCTATGAAAGAGGTATTGGAAAGGTGAGAGGAAAGGATAAAAGGGAGGAAAAACCTAGTTCTTGCAGAAGGTGTGTGTAAGTTGGGGATTCAAGGGGAGCAGCTCTTGGAATAAGAGAGGTGTTTGCCAGGCCAGTGCGTCATGAGGATACTGCAGTTTTATTTGTGTTACATGACTCCTCCTTGGTGTTTTGTCAAAGAAACATGCAGGCTTACATCTCTTACCAAACATTTTTACCATTTGTGTTCCTCTTTGACTAGCACCATATCCTGTGGAGCCAGGCAGGCTGCAGTTCAAATTGCTGCTTTCAGATGCCACTCACTGACTGAGTGACTAGACATGTTATTTAACCTTCCATGTCTCAGATTTCTCATGTGTGAAATGAGGATGATGATATGATAGAAGCCTGTTGAAAGGGTAAAGTGAGTACACCCATGTAAAACTTGTAGACAGTGCCTCAGCACATGGCACTTTGCATGTCACCATTGAGTGTAAGCTCTTGCATTTTGGCACTGCACTGCATAAAGTCTGGGTGTGGTTTTCTTTGAAGTTACTGATATCTTTCAGTGGCAGCGGAACTTTCAAGAGAGACTGAAGGAATCCTGTCTGACCAGCAGTAACCTCCTGGGCTAGTGGGATCTGCCAGTTTACTAGTTCATCTGATCAGCTCATCAAAGGGGGAACAGTAGTCCAATTCCTTGCTTCAAAAATCCCCAGATTAAAAAGAAAGTTAAGGTTTTACAGTGGAAAACATTCCTATACATGACACAAGACCCAGAATTTTACAACCAGCAAAGGAAACTGCCAGAACAAATGCAAGGCCAGCAGCTTTGTGATTTGGGGTGAACCTGGATTCCCAGACACCTCAGGAAAGCGTGGGAGCTGTGCCAGAGTCAGGCGCTGTGATCTCCCCAACCCAGCGATGGCCCCCGCTGTGATTCCAGCCCGCTCCTCTCTCTTGCAGTCCCTTTCTCCCTCTGGCTCATTCTTTGTTCTCTCCTGCCCTTGGCCTTCCTCGGATGTATTCGCCCTCTTCACACCTTTCCTTTCCCTGTCGGGAGCCGCGTTAGGCATTACGGACCAAATAGAGGCACGGCCCTAAAGCCCCTCCCTTTGTTCCGAAGGCCTGGACCCGGAATGAAGGAGTTAGGCTTTGTGATTCTGACTTGTTTTCTCCTTTCCTTGGCTGAGTTGACTGAAGAGACTATTCAGGTGCTTATTGTTTTTTGAGAGGAGCAGGAGAAGGCATAAAGCCTTCTGCAGCTGTGCTCAAAGAATAATTCATAAAGTTAATCACTGACATTTGTTCAAGGACTTTTACAAAAAAGTGTTCCAGGGTGAGCACAGAGGCCACAGCTTCAGACCATGGGAGGGATTCCTATCTGAAGCCTATTTGTGAGAAAAAGTGTTTATGGCAAAGAAGTTTGCTGAATTTAGGGCTTAGGAATAATTAAAATAGTTGGAAGCTAAAGATTTAAGGATTGCTGTAATGTTACAATAGTCTACTATAGCTTATAAAAATTAGGAACTTTAGAGATATTATTAGCTAGAAGCCCTTTCTAAGAAATAGTAAACTTAGGATACTAGGGGCAAAGAGGACTTAGAAAGATAAGAAATAAATTGAGGAATGGGGTATGCAGCCCAGACATTAGCATGAGTTACAGTGTATTCACAAGGACACATGAGAAGTAGATAAGAGAATCGCTGAGGAAGGAGCTCCTTTTGAGGGGCAACAATGATTTTTGGAGAAACATAAATCTGGGTCAATGGGAACTAAAAATATCAAACCTCTGACCTAATGCTTTTGTAAAAGTATAAAAGAGAATCATAAGCTTGAAATAAACAGGCAGTCCAAGAAAACTGAGAGGCTGCCTCAGTTTCTCTCCCGGACACCGCCCACCCCTTCAGGTTGAATCTCTGGCTGCTGGAGCTGGACTCCGGCATTTCCCGTCCTCAAAAGACAGCTAAAGCCTTACATCGTGTGGATCACAAGAAACTGATCTCTTTCCAGTTGCAGCCACACGCACCCCATCTACTAAACCGATGTCATGTCCAGAAGCGCAAACGGTCCGGCGAAGGCGGATCAAACCAGGAGCCATCAGCTTCTTTCTGGGGCCCCTCGGCTGAAGCTCGGGGCTTCTCTTGGGCGCTGGCATCTGTGGCGGCGAGGACGCTCAGGAGACCTTCTGCCCTCGGAACCTCCCGGCTTCCCGACGGGAACGAACAGGCTGAGTGGACTCCATCTCTCAGGTTGTCGGAGGCTCGGCCGTGGAAACGCCATTCTGCGAAACACACAGGGCTCTGCCCAGTTCCGTAAGTATGCTTGCTTTCTGTGCGAGGGAGGATTAAACTCTCCTCCCGACTGACTTTGTGGCGCAATCGGTTAGCGCATTCTTCTGTTAACCGAAAAGCTCGTGGTTTGAGCCCACCCAGGGACGTGTCTCACTCTTTTAGAATGGTACTCCTCTGTGTCTTGTGCACACACACACACACACACACACGGACGTACGTCCAGGTTGTCTCTGATCCTCAGAGAGGATCTCTGGAGGAAAGCAGGTTGATTGGGCATCCTAGAATGCATGAAAGAGTAGGCTCATCATCATCACCCTGTAAACGCCTTTTACCAATGAAATTTCCTCCATTGTTTGCAGTACTCTCTATCTGACCTTTTCCATATACTTTTCCCATTAATTTGGTTCTATCCATTTCCTCCTTTTTTTCCCTGCATTTTTCCTCCATTGTATCATAGAAAAAGCAAGAGAATTCCAGAAAGACATCTATTTCTGCTTCATTGACTCCACTACAGCCTTTGACTGTGTGGATCACAACAAAATATGGGAAATTCTTGAAGAGATGGGAATAGCAGACCACCTTACCTGCCTCCAGAAAAACGTGTATGCAGGTCAAGGAGAGATGAAACCAGTCAGTCCTAAAGGAAATCAACCCTGAATATTCTTTGGGAGGTCTGATGGTGAAGCTGAAGCTGCAAGCCTCATTCCACGCGGCAGACCTCTATTTTGTATTTAAAATATGAAACTAAAAGTTTGGGGAGGAAGTGAAGTTGTTTCCACCCGGTTTCGAACCGGGGACCTTTCGCGTGTTAGGCGAATGTGATAACCACTACACTACGGAAACCACACCACCTGTCGTGTCCAGTGACATAGTCAAGAATTGCATGTTTGAACACACCTGACCTTCAAATTTTCAAAGGAAGAGGATTCTGGAAACAGGAAACCCATCAAGTAAGGATCTGCAGTTCCTGAAAGGGCCTGATTTAGGGTTCCTCGCCTCTCCCGGGGCGAGGTCCCTGTGTGCCAGGATTGCGCCCAAGAGCAGAGTCTGACTCCCCCGACTCCCCAGTTCTCAGAAGCTTCAGGAGCGGGGAGAGTAAGGTGCGTCTGAGCCCCAGGTGGCCCCGCGTCCGTCAAGGTGGACACAGCCCTTCCAGGGGCAGATCCAGTGCCTTAGAGTCCCTTTCATGGCGCCAGCGGGGACCGAGCTCGATGCTTCAAATCCCACTCGGGAAACAAAGGACCCGCCCTCCTCTCTGCCCCGCCGGACCCGTGCGCTCCTCTCTCGCAGGCCTTTCCCAGCGGCGCTTCTCCGGCGCCGCCTGGCGCCGGGGCTTCCTCGGATTCCCGCCTCTGTCGCCGATTCGAGTCCTCCAGTCTCAGTTCAGACTTGCATCACGCTTTCACGTTTAGCAGGAGCCGCCGCAAGGACTGAGGCTCGGGTCGTTTGTTGAGTTCCTTTGCCTACCAGGCCCAGCATAGAGCCGCAGAGGAGCCAGGCGCGGTCCGCGCAGATCTGACCGTCTTCATTCCAAACTGGAGATTCTTCTTGAAGGAAGGCTTTGTTTTACATTTTACAATGTCTGAAACGCCTCTTGTTTTCCTTCTATAATTTTGTGGTTCAACAGGTCGTGGAGCGCAAATTTAACAGAGAGGTAAAGGCGGGTTTTTTTTGTTTTGTTTTGTTTTTTCCAGAAAGCAGGTGTCTTGAAGGGTCTTCGTATTTACCTCACAGCAGGCAGTCTCTTTTCGCTGAAAGGTTTTAATGCAGTGTTGTCTGTGTGTCTGTCTGTCTCTGGTTTCCTTTAGCAGTAGAGCTTCTCAATCTGGGGAATGCATGTGGCCTTTCCTCCAGCAGTGGCTTTCCTCCTTTCCTCAGCGCCGCGTTGCCTTCGCGCCTGAGGTTCACGGGCTCAGTCCCCGAGGCCGGCGCGGGCCGCATGCGCACCGGCCCCCGGGCCGCAGGGCTCCTCCTGGTTCCGTGGACTCCGAGGGCGGTCGAGAGTGCCAGCGCGACAGCACCCTCAAGCGCGCTAGAGGCCTGAGTTCCCAAAGAGGCGGACTTGAAAAGAGCTTCAGATCAGGGCGTTTCTCGAGATTTCGCCTTGCTTTCCTCCCCTGCAGGTCCTAGTTTTCACCTCCCACGTCCAGACAGAGGAGCGGATTCATCGTCTTCTGTCGCGTCCGGCATGCTGACGTCCCACTTGGACGGGACGAGGGTGAGGTGGTCCTCTCCCCGTCAGGGTGGACGCACAGCGGACGCCGGAGGGACCACAGACACACGGCTCCCTGCAGCAGAAATGGTAGGCACAGGGCTTCAGAGCCGGCGAGTGGAGCGCGCGAGGGGACGGGTCCATCCCCTGCGCCCGAAGGTGTGACAAAGCGCAACGACTGCAGCCCAAGCCCTGGATCAGAGGTTCAGTCTCATCCAAGAACTGGACAAGGTAGGCTCCACAGATCGTGAGGGAAGACCTGGAATCCAGGTGTAGTGAGAGGTCAAGCTCTCTTTCTGAACCTAAGTTGCGAAGCAGGGGCCACTTGGTTCTCAGTCGGTGATGGGCGCGTCCATCTACTCCCTGATCTTGACTTGATTTCGGGGCCTCCCCTGATAGCGGCTCGAGGGCCGGCTGCTTTTCCTCCTGGATGAGCTCAATCCACAGAGCCCGACCCTCTTCATCATTGCGTCTTTGGCTGGAAACCTCGGTAGAGAGTTGAATTCGTTCCCTTTTGTTCTCTGACTCAAATCAGATTGTCCCGTGGGTGTGCTGGGGTGAGGGAAAGCGAAGTGTCTTCACAAGGGATGAACTTCTTGGTTTTCAGAGAATAACAGGTGTCACAGGTAGAGACGATGTAGGGCCCAGATGAAAAGGTGAGGGGATATCAGGCGGTAAATGTATCCTGCAGTCAGCTTTGTCCTGTGCCCTCCTTGGATTCACTGACTGTGGCTTGTTCTACAAGGTGACTCAGAGCAGAGAAAGATGGGCTCGTTGTAGGCCCTATGGAGCTTTCCGGTTGTAAGGAACTGTTCCCCAGTTTCTTCAGTTCAGTAGCGATCCAAGGACGGCAACACACCAGGCTTCCCTGTCTATCACCAAAACCTGGAGTTTGTTCAAATGCATGTGTATTGAGTCGGTGATGCCATCCAACCATCTCATCCTCAGCCACCCACTTCTCCTCTTGCCCTCAATCTTTCCCAGCATCAGGGACTTTTACACTGAGTCAGCTCTTCCCACCAGGTGGCCAAAAAATTGGAGCTTCAACTTCAGCATTAGTCCTTCTGATGAATATTCATGACTGATTTCCTTTAGGATAGACTGGTTGGATCTCCTTAAGTTCAAGGGGTTCTCAGGAGTCTTCTCCAATACCAGTTTAAAAGGATCAGTTCTTTGGTACTCAGTTTCCTTTATAGTCCAACTTTCACATCCATACATGACTACTGGAAGAACCATAGCTTTGATTAGACTGACCTGTGTTGGCAAAGGAATATCTCTGCTTTTTAATATGCTGTCTAGGTTGGTCATAGCTTTTCTTCCAAGGAGCAAGCGTCATTTAATTTCATGGCTGTGGTCCCCATCTACAGTGATTTTGGAGCCCAAGAAAATAAAGTCTTTCACTGTTTCCATTGTTTCCCCATCTATTTGCCATGAAGTGATGGGATTGGATGCCATGATCTCAGTATTTTGAATGTTAAATATTAGGCCAGCTTTTTCACTCTCTTCTTTCACTTTCATCAAGAGGCTCTTTACTTTCTCTTCGTAAACATGGTGTCATCTGCATATATAAGGGTATTGATATTTCTTGCAGAAATATTGATTCCAGCTTGTGCTTCATCCAGCCTGGCATTTCACACGATGTACTTTGCATAGAAGTTAAATAAGCAGCACACAGTCTTGACATACTCCTTTCCCAATTTGGAACCACTCCGTTGTTTCATGTCTGATTCTTATTTTGAATGTTAAATATTAGGCCAGCTTTTTCACTCTCTTCTTTCACTTTCATCAAGAGGCTCTTTACTTTCTCTTCGTAAACATGGTGTCATCTGCATATATAAGGGTATTGATATTTCTTGCAGAAATATTGATTCCAGCTTGTGCTTCATCCAGGCTGGCATTTCACAAGATGTACTTTGCATAGAAGTTAAATAAGCAGCACACAGTCTTGACATACTCCTTTCCCAATTTGGAACCACTCCGTTGTTTCATGTCTGATTCTAACTGTTGCTTCTTGACCTGCATGCAGATTTCTCAGGAGCCAGGTAAGGTGGTCTGGTGTTCCCATCTCTTGAAGAATTTTCCACAGTTTGTTGTGATCCACACAGTCAATGTCTTTAGCATACTCAATAAAGCAGAAGTAGATGTTTTTCTGGAACTCTCCTGCTTTTACTATGAATCAACAGATGTTGGCAATTTGATCTCTGGTTCCTCTGCCTTTTCTGAACCAAGCTTGCACTTATGTACGTTCTCAGTTTACATACTGTGAAAGCCTCACAGTGAGAATTTTGACCATTACTTTGCTAACATTTGAGATGAGTGCAATTGTGTAGCAGTTTGAACATTCTTTGGCATTGCCTTTCTTTATATCCAGTGGATGTTGGCAATTTGATCTCTGGTTCCTCTGCCTTTTCTAAATCCAGCTTGAACATCTGGAAGTTCACGGTTCATGTACTGTTGAAGTTTGGCTTGGAGAATTTTGAGCATTACTTTGCTAGCATGTGAGATGACTGCAATTGTGCATTAGCTTGAACATTTTTTGGCATTATCTTTCTTTGGGATTAGAATGAAAACTGGGCTTTTCTAATCCTGTAGCCACTGCTAGGTTTTCCAAATTTACTGGCATATTGGCATCATCTTTTAGGATTTGAAATAGCTCAACTGGAATTCCATCACCTCCACTAGCTTTATTCATAGTAATGCTTCCTAAGTTCCACTTGACTTTGGACTCCCAGATATCTGGGTCTAGATGAGTGATCACACCATCCTATTTATCTGGGTCATTAAGATCTTTTTTGTATAGTTCTTATGTTCTTGCCACCTTTTCTTAATATCTTCTGCTTCTGTTAGGCCCATACCATTTCTGTCCTTTATTGTGCCCATCTTTGCATGAAATTGTTCCTTTGGTATCTCTAATATATATGTTATGTCCATCTAGTTAACATGTCCTTTAAGGCCAGTATTTCCTTATTTATTTTCTCTTTGGATGATCTATTCATTCATGTACGTGGAACATTAAAATCTCCTACTAATATTATTGCTTATTTCTTTCATTAAATCTGTTTAAATTTGCTTTATACATGTATGTTCTCCTATGTTGAATGCACATATATCTACACATGTTATATTCTTTTGTTGGATTGACTCCATTATCATTATGTAATGCCTATCTTTGTCTCCTACTGCACTATTTGTTTTAAAGTCTATTTTCTCTGATATAAGTACAGCTATCACTGCAGATAGTGATTGCAGCCATGAAATTAAAAGACACTTACTCCTTGGAAGGAAAGTTATGACCAACCTAGATATAAAGTGAAAGAGGAGAGTAAAAAAGTTGGCTTAAAGTTCAACATTCAGAAAATGAAGATCATGGCATCCGGTCCCATAACTTCATGGCAAATAGATGGGGAAACAGTAGAAACAGTGTCAGACTTTATCTTTTTGGGCTCCAAAATCACTGCAGATAGTGATTGTAGCCATGAAATTAAAAGACACTTACTCCTTGGAAGAAAAGTTATGACCAACCTAGATAGCATATTCAAAAGCAGAGACATTACTTTGCCGACTAAGGTCCATCTAGTCAAGGCTATGGTTTTTCCAGTAGTCATGTATGGATGTGCAAGTTGGACTGTGAAGAAGGCTGAGTGCTGAAGAATTGATGCTTTTGAACTGTGGTGTTGGAGAAGACTCTTGAGAGTCCCTTGGACTGCAAGGAGATCCAGCCAGTCCATTCTGAAGGAGATCAACCCTGGGATTTCTTTGGAAGGAATGATGCTGAAGCTGAAGCTCCAGTCCTTTGGCCACCTCATGCGAAGAGTTGACTCATTGGAAAAGACCCTGATGCTGGGAGGGATTGGGGGCAGGAGGAGAAGGGGACAACAGAGGATGAGATGGCTGGATGGCATCACCAACTCGATGGACATGAGTTTGGGTGAACTCCGGGAGTTGGTGATGGACAGGGAGGTCTGGCGTGCTGTGATTAAGGGGTCCCACAGATTTGGGCACGACTGAGCAACTCAACTGAACTGAACTGCATGCATTTAGTTTGTAAAAACTTTAACAAAGGATTAAAGTCCCTTAAGACCTAAAACTGAGCCAATGTAAAGTAGTTCTTTTATTGTGAGCTAGTTTTCTGACTATTGCTTCTATTTTTTCTCATAACCTATTGATGTACCTGACAACGTCATCTGAGATAACCCTCACCTTAGTTCAGCTCAGTTCAGTTCAGTTGCTCAGTCGTGTCCAACTCTTTGCGACCCCATGAATTGAAGCACACCAAGCCTCCCTGTCCATCACCAACTCCCGGAGTTCACCCAGACCCACTCCCATGGAGTCAGTGACGCCATCCAGCCATCTCATCCTCGGTCGTCCCCTTCTCCTCCTGGCCCCAATCCCTCCCAGCATCACAGTGTTTTCCAATGAGTCAACTCTTCGCATGAGGTGGCCAAAGTACTGGAGCTTCAGCTTTAGCATCCTTCCTTCCAAAGAAATCCAGGGCTGATCTCCTTCAGAATGGACTGGTTGTATCTCCTTGCAGTCCAAGGGACTCTCAAGAGTCTTCTCCAGCACCACAGTTCAAAAGCATCAATTCTTTGGCGCTCAGCCTTCTTTACAGTCCAATTCTCACATCCATACATGACCACTGGAAAAACCATAGCCTTGACTAGACGGACCTTAGTCGGCAAAGTAATGTCTCTGCTTTTGAATATGCTATCTAGGTTGGTCATAACTTTTCTTCCAAGGAGTAAGCGCCTTTTAATTTCATGGCTGCAGTCACCATCTGGTTGTCACTTATCATTCCTGCCTCTGTTCTCCTCATCTCGGCCCTTTATTCCTTTTCATCATCAGTGCCATAGCTTGTCATTAAAAAAAAATAGATTAATCTAGCCTTATAAGTTATCAGGTAAAGAAATGGGAAAATGCTTATATCAATAACAAGCAAATAAATGAAAAATAAAAGAACGGTTACAAGATATTTGCCTATTAAATTAGAAATTCATTTTCAGTGACAACACCCAATGAGAATAAAACTAAGTGAAATGTTTCTTACGCAGGATTGGTTATATTGTCACATCCTTTGAAGGAAAACCATTTGACAATGTGAGTCAATGACTTAAAAAAAATTCATTTTATTTGATCCTGTAATCATCCTTCAGAAATCTGTCCTGTAGAAATTGTCAGAGATAATTGACGATGGTATTCACATGGAATGTTTACTTCAGAGTTATTTATAAAAGCAAAATGTGAAAACAATTTCGGTCTACAAAATAGGAAATGGGATAAATAAATTACACTATACTCATTAGGCGGCCTATGATTATGAAGCTGTCAGCAATAAAAATGAAAGTATAAAATGTCAAGCAAAAAACACAAAATGAAATTTGATATACCTTTTAATATATATTTTACAATATGTATTTTAATATGCAATATCTAACACTATTATATAATATGATTGATACTAATATCTTTCTGTAAGGAAAGGACAGATACTAGAACATAATATCCCCAAAGAAACCAATGGTTCTATTTTGGTAATAGGATATAGATGATATTTTTTATTGCACTGTGTTCTGTGTTTTAAAAGAAAAGAGTGCAATTTATTTAAATAGATAGATTTGTCTACCCTAAGTGTCATTTGTATGATGTTCAAGTGTTGCAGGAGCATATTCAGTCAGTTTTCAGTTGCCCAAGGACCTGGATCCTGATCTTAATGAGCTATGAGACTGGAACACGCTTCTCTAAGGCTTTCTTATCTGTAAAATAAGAACACACCTGGCCTCAGCTTTCTTACCTATAAAACAAGGAGCATGACATTGATATTGTAAATTTTCCTGGTCTAAAACTGTATGATTTTACAAAAGTAAGGGCCAAAATGATCTCTATTGTGTTTTTATAATGAGATACTATTTATCAGTTCAGTTCAGTCACTCAGTCACGTCCAACACTTTGCAAACCCATGGGCTGCAGCACCCCACGCTTCCCTGTCCATCACCAACTCCCGGAGCTTGCTCAGACTCATGTCCATCGAGCTGGTGATGCCATCCAATCACCTCATCCTCTGTCATCCCCTTCTCCCCCACCTTCAATCTTTCCCAGCATCACAGTCTTTTCAAATGAGTCAGTTCTTTGCATCAGGTGGCCAAAGTATTAGAGTTCCAGCTTTAGCATCAGTCCTTCCAATGAATATTCAGGACTGGTTTCTTTAGGAATGACTGGTTTGATCGCTTTGCTGTCCAAGGGACTCTCAAGAGTCTTCTCCAACACTACAATTCAAAAGCATCAATTCTTCAGTGCTTAGCTTTCTTTATAGTCCAACTCTCACATCCATACATGACTACTGGAAAAACCATGGCTTTGACTACACAGAACTTTGTTGGCAAAGTAATGTCTCTGCTTTTTAATATGCTGTCTAGGCTGGTCATAGCTTTTCTTCCAAGGAGCATCTTTTAATTTCATGGCTGCATGAAATTATATTTGAAAATTTAAATTTAAGATTGAAAATTAAATCTTTTAATTTTAAATTTATTAAAGCGTTTAAGATAGGAGAATCATCATATCATCGATATTGGTACTACTAAAATTCCAGCTCTGTAGATACACTGTGTGTGAACTTTGGCAAAAATAATCAAACGGTATTAAATGTCAACTTGCCTACAAATTTTATTATTTCCTTAATGGATTGGGCTACAATGGAAGATATTTCAACACATTGATGTAGATGAAATAACAGGCCCCCTTCACAAGTGTGTTTCCTCTATATTTTACCTCTTATCTGGGGCTTCCCAGATGGCTCAGTGGTAAAGAATTTGCCTGGCAATACAGGAGATGCTGGTTTCGATCTCTGGATTGGGAGGATTCTCTGGAGAAGGGAATGGCAACCCACTCCAGTACTTTTGCCTGGAAAATCCCATGGACAAAGGAGCCTGGCGAACTACAGTCCATGGGGTCATGGAAGAGTCAGACATGACTTAGTGATTAAATGACCACAACATAACCTCTTACTTAGTTTACTGTTATAAGAAAACTTAGTTGATAATTATGCTTCCTGAGAATTTTTAAGACTTGCTACTAGAGTTTTTAATACATTTAGTAGTTACTAAAATTACACTTTTCCAGGATTCCATCACTGCAACTTTTAGTTTTTTCAGTGGCTGTTCTCTGATGGTAATCATGGAACATTGCTCTGAGCATGCCCAACTTAGTGTCTGGCAAGAGATATAAATCTCATAAATCTCTCAGAAATCTCCATGCAGATTTCTAAAGCCACTTTTCTGAGCAGCGCTTTCCCCTCTGGATCTCCTTCTGCATGAATTACAAATGACTCAGCAGCCCTCAACTCTGGTATCTGTTTCCTCCACCCAAGACCTCTGCTCTCAACCTGGGTTAACTCCCGTATACTACAGTTTGGAAAGTGCACCAGGCAGAAAGATAAGGCGAATATAAGATATATGCTCTTTTCCTAGGAAGAGCAGAGAGAGTCCCTTGGACCGCAAGGAGATCAAATCAGTCAATCCTAAAGGAAATCGACAACACTGAATATTCACTGGAAGGACTATGCTGAAGCTGAAGCTCCAATACTTTGGCCACCTGATGCGAAGAGCTGTCTCACTGGAAAAGACCCTGATGCTGGGAAAGACTGAAGGTGGGAGGAGAAGCAGGCAGCAGAGGATGAGATGGTCGGATGGCATCCCCAACTCGACGGACGTGAATTTCAGCAAATGCTGGGAGACAGTGGAGCACAGAGGGGCCTGGTGTTCTGAAGTCCATGGGGTCACAGAAAGCTGGACATGACTTAGTGACTGAACAGGGATGAGAAGAACAGCAGACCTGGGTGCTAAATTGCCCGACGTCTGAAAAAAGCTATTTCATATATTCTGTCCAGGCTGATAGTTGATTACTTCAGGTAGCTAAATCTAATAGCTGTTACTTAGTCATATCTACAGACAGAATTTCCTTCTTTTTAAACACTAAAAGGTGTATGTTTATCCCATGCTTTTAAAGTATGTATTCATAGAGAATATTTATGTATATATCTCTATCTCCACATACATTAAAATTTAGATGGAAGTTTTGCAAATGTATTTTAAAGACCTCCCCTGCTTTTCATTTTTTAATAAATGATACTTTTTTTCTAGAAAGACTTTCTTTCATTTATTTTTTTAGCCACACCCTATGGCATGCAGGATCTTAGTTCCCCAATCAGGGATTGAACTCTTGGCCCCTGCAGTGAAAGTTCAGTCTTAACTACCAGACCACCAGGGAAGTCCTTAGATTTTTAACTTTTAATTAGTTTAATGCAATAAACTAATAATACATATCTGCTTTCAGCTGAATCATTTACTATGTGGAACAATTAAATAATTTTTATAAAATTTTTGGTTTTTATTGGCAGAATGTAATGAGCATGAAGATTTTTTTTTCCTTTTCTAACTGCCTCATAGAAACAGAAAATGTATGTTAAAATATTCCATCAAAGGGCCACAGTTCAAATTGAAGAAGCCGTTCAAAGAGAAAATGGGAGCATCAATAGCCTCATTATTCTGGTCATAATGAAATTAAAATGTAAATATGGTCTACAAAACGGCACTGTTAGTAGACACCACATTAATAGAGGGCCATGAATACAGATCAAAGTAGATTTCACGGGCACCTCTGCAGCAGTGGAATGAAGAGATGTTCCTCTGAGTCTGTGTTTGCTGTGATAATACTGTGATTGAAGGAGGTGATAAAGAAAAGATGATTTGTTTCTTTATACCAAATGTTGTTACAAGGATGCGTATCTCTATCACTTTGCGTAGCTAAGATTTTTTTTTTTTAATGTTTATTGGCATGTATTCACGTGATAGTGTTGCATCAGTTTCTGCTGCACAGCAAAGTGAATCAGCTGTACTTTTGTATTTCCTTCCCATTCAGGCCACCACAGAGCATGTGCGTTAACAATATAGCTAACATTCTAGAAAATTCCAGATTGGCCCACAAATGGATTAGCAGCCTTATGAACACAAAGGTTTTGAGAAATCTGTGGAAAATTCTGAAAGAGATGGGAATACCAGACCACCTGACCTGCCTCTTGAGAAATCTGTATGCAGGTCAGGAAGCAACAGTTAGAACTGGACATGGAACAACAGACTGGTTCCAAATAGGAAAGGGAGTCCGTCAAGGCTGTATATTGTCACCCTGCTTATTTAACTTCTATGCAGAGTACATCATGAGAAATGCTGGACTGGAAGAAACACAAACTGGAATCAAGATTGCCAGGAGAAGTATCAATAACCTCAAATATGCAGATGACACCACCCTTATGGCAGAAAGTGAAGAGGAACTAAAAAGCCTCTTGATGAAAGTGAAAGAGGAGAGTGAAAAAGTTGGTTTAATGCTCAACATTCAGGAAATGAAGATCATGGCATCCGGTCCCATCACTTCATGGGAAACAGTAGAAACAGTGTCAGACTTTATTTTTGGGGGCTCCAAAATCACTGCAGATGGTGACTGCAGCCATGAAATTAAAAGACACTTACTCCTTGGAAGAAAAGTTATGACCAACCTAGATAGTATATTCAAAAGCAGAGACATTACTTTGCCGACTAAGGTCCGTCTATATCACTTCATGGGAAATAGATGGGGAAACAGTAGAAACAGTGTCAGACTTTATTTTTTTGGGCTCCAAAATCACTGCAGATGGTGACTGCAGCCATGAAATTAAAAGACACTTACTCCTTGGAAGAAAAGTTATGACCAACCTAGATAGTATATTCAAAAGCAGAGACATTACTTTGCCGACTAAGGTCCATCTAGTCAAGGCTATGGTTTTTCCTGTGGTCATGTATGGATGTGAGACTTGGACTGTGAAGAAGGCTGAGTGCTGAAGAATTGATGCTTTTGAACTGTGGTGTTGGAGAAGACTTTTGAGAGTCCCTTGGAGTGCAAGGAGATCCAACCAGTCCATTCTGAAGGAGATCAACCCTGGGATTTCTTTGGAAGGAATTATGCTAAAGCTGAAACTCTAGTACTTTGGCCACCTCAGGCAAAGAGTTGACTCATTGGAGAAGACCCTGATGCTGGGCGGGACTGGGGGCAGGAGGAGAAGGGGACAACCGAGGATGAGATGGCTGGATGGCATCACTGACTCGATGGACGTGAGTCTGAGTGATATCTGGGAGTTGGTGATGGACAGGGAGGCCTGGCATGCTGCAATTCACAGGATTGCAAAGAGTCAGACACGACTGAGCGACTGAACTGAACTGAACTGTGTATAGCCTGACCACCCACACCCCCTCCTCCTTGGAGCAGTTTTCTCAGTGCTACTGAGATACTGTCTCCTGAGTTTGGAGTCCTAAACATTACCATCAAATAAAGTAACTCTGTACTTTCATGTTGTGACTATATATTTTTTTTAGTCAACAGATCCATATTCTGCGATGCTGCAACATAAAACACATAACTACCTTTTAGGAATTTATGGGAGTTATCCAAGAAAATCAAAATATAAAGTGAAAATAAGTAGGAAGAGGGAGTAACAGCATGGGTAGAACTTTAGGCAGAATATGAAAATGCTAAGCGACTTGGGAGAAGGTAGAATATTCAAGAAACTGTATAAAGTTGAAGGGCAAACAGTGAATTCGGTTTATAAGGAAAACAGGCTAATTCATAAGAGTTTTGATAAGTGGTCTAAATAATTAGGATTGTACCCTCTGGTAATAGCAATTCCTTGAAAGATACTAAGTGGGGAAATTATATGACCAGACTGAACACTTAAAAGATCAGTTGAGCTGCAATGTACTAAAAGGATCATTGGATATCAGGAGTTGGGGTAGAGGATAAATTGCTTTGAGACTGTGTAATTTGGGAGAGTATTGGTAGCCTGAAATAAGGTTGTGTACTGGTGGTGCAAAGAAATGTATATATTTCAACATACTACGTATGAAACTAGAATCTAAAATGCTTTACAAGGGATTGGATGAAGGGACTGGAAAAAAATAAAAGTTGAAACTAATATCAAGTTTCTGGTTTAGGCAACTGGATTTATAGTGGTGCTCTTCAATAAGTGGGCAGGATTTAAGAATAGTTTATTAGGATAAACAAGGTTAGTTGTTATGTCAACCCATATCTGCCCCTGGGAACTACAGGAACCTTGTTTTGGTTTATTTATAAGCTTATTTTAAAGTACTTGACATTTGTCAAAGATGTTTTACAGCTGTGCTTCAAGAGATAATCAATGGTCAACTACCCTTAACCAACTCTGATACAATCAAAGAAGCATGCCTGGCATATGAGGCTTGGAGGTGACCAAAAGATACCTTTGCTCCATTACCATGCTGAAGTCTCTGACCGGTGGGGGAAGCTTGCATTTTGCTAGGCACAGTTTGTGTCATGTACAAAGAAATGTAGAGGATTGCACATACCCTAACTGCCCCTGAAAATCTCTGTCCTTTTCCTAGAGTTCTGATAATAAACCCCTCTCATAGCCCTTAAAATCCCTCCACTCATCTCCCCTCAGGAAGGTGTTTTTAGAGCACTTCCTCTCTTCTCAAGGAAGGATCAATATTCCTTGATCAAAGAATATTTCCTCCTCTGCTATAGTGAATCCGATTTTGATTGGCCTGTCAACACTGGACAAAAGACCCATTGAGGAGTCACCAACCCTTGAGGATTGGTAACAATTAAAACAATAATTTTTGAATACAGTGGCTTCATACAATAGAATTTTTTTTTATGTTGATCACTATACAATATGATGAAGGAAAGACAATTCACCAAGTGGCAACTCAGGGTTCAGGGCAACTCTGTGTCCCTTCCATCATAGAATTCTCCAACTTCAGAGTCCTTTAATTCTATTTTCATTGGTGAAACAGATTTTTTAAATTATTTTAAGCTCTTAACATTTGAAAAAATAGCAATTGTTATCATCCTGACTAATACAGAAGTAGGATGCTACTATAGCAAACATTTAAAGTGTGGCAAAGGTTAGTGGTCAGGCAGAAAGCAGGAAGCAATCTGATATTACAGATGCTAGGGACTGATGCACGGGGATAATCCAGAGAGAGGGTGTGGGGCGGGAGGGTGGAGGTGGGGGTCGGGATTGGGAGTTCATGTACACTCATGGCTAATAGAAATGTAGAGGATTGCACATACCCTAACTGCCCCTGAAAATCTCTGTCCTTTTCCTAGAGTTCTGATAATAAACCCCTCTCATAGCCCTTAAAATCCCTCCACTCATCTCCCCTCAGGAAGGTGTTTTTAGAGCACTTCCTCTCTTCTCAAGGAAGGATCAATATTCCTTGATCAAAGAATATTTCCTCCTCTGCTATAGTGAATCCGATTTTGATTGGCCTGTCAACACTGGACAAAAGACCCATTGAGGAGTCACCAACCCATTGGGGATTGGTAACAATTAAAACAATAATTTTTGAATACAGTGGCTTCATACAATAGAATTTTTTTTTATGTTGATCACTATACAATATGATGAAGGAAAGACAATTCACCAAGTGGCAACTCAGGGTTCAGGGCAACTCTGTGTCCCTTCCATCATAGAATTCTCCAACTTCAGAGTCCTTTAATTCTATTTTCATTGGTGAAACAGATTTTTTAAATTATTTTAAGCTCTTAACATTTGAAAAAATAGCAATTGTTATCATCCTGACTAATACAGAAGTAGGATGCTACTATAGCAAACATTTAAAGTGTGGCAAAGGTTAGTGGTCAGGCAGAAAGCAGGAAGCAATCTGATATTACAGATGCTAGGGACTGATGCACGGGGATAATCCAGAGAGAGGGTGTGGGGCGGGAGGGTGGAGGTGGGGGTCGGGATTGGGAGTTCATGTACACTCATGGCTAATTCATGTCAATGTGTAACAAAACGAATACAGTATTGTAAAGCAAAACAAACTAAAAAATAAAAATTAATTAAAAAAAAATTCCTATACATGTCATGCAGTGAAAAATATTAGAAAAATATTTTTCTGTAATAACTTGGGAAACATATATTGCTGATCCAGTTAATGACACCAATTGTCTTGGTTTTCACAATGTCTGCACTGTTCATTGAACCCAGGGTAGGCAAGGCTTGAGCTAAGAGCCTGGAAGAAGACATGAAGGGCCATAGGAACTGCAGACATGTTTATTCTCTCCTAGCTGGCATGGCAGCCATAACACAGCCTCTCTCCTGGCTGACAGCAGCCATAGCAGCAGCCACAACATACCCATAACAAAGCCATAATATAACCTCACATAATATAATCAGTATGTTGCTCCAGTGTAGCCCCAGTGCAGCAGCAGCCAGGGCTTTCATGGTGAAACTCATACAGGTAAACCACACACATGCCATGACCAAGCGAATGCCTCAGGGTGTGCATGCACAGTGCTATAAGTGATATGAGTGCTATAAGTGATCTCAGTTGTTCCATAAACCTGAGGCATGTATGTGCAGTGCAGTGAGTGAATTCAGCTGTTTATAATCATTATTTACAAAACGTGGGGCAAAAGTTAGAGGCAGTGGAGCAAGAGCCTGACCACGCCAGCTTGGCTAATTTGCTCTTTCCCTACATATACTATATACTCAAATTGTCAGGAAATATTTTAGTTTTGTGTGCTTGTTTTTAGTGGCTGTTTTGAGCAAGTGGTGCAATGCAGACAAGAACTCAGGAAACAACTACTTTTAAGGATCTTGGCTCAAGTTAAGTAACAAGATAATATTGTAGCTAGATGAATGTGTGGTATCAATGGAGACTTGAAGGTATGAGAAAATAAGAAAGAATGATTGCAGAGAATCCTTTCATACTGTATTCTAACACTAATTCCACTTGTAATACTAAAATAATTTCTATACTTTATTTTAAATTCCCACAAGTTAGCTTTTAAACTGCATCAATGCATGGAATGTCTCTGCTTTCTCAGGGATAAATAGAGATTGAACACGCATTCATCAAACATGTATTTCATAAATGGCTTAGAGACAGTGAAGTTTTGAGGAATACCGCCATCTCAGAAGACCATTCAAATTGCCTGAAGGTGTTTTCACTATACAGGGCTGGCCCTTAAATTCTTGATTCTGTGTTCAACTTCGGGGTACTCTGGGAATCACATCACACTTGATAAATTTTAGAAGCACCACAGTACTTAGCAATAATTTCTTTTAGTCAGTATCTAGGAACTGTAGGCTTGTGGTATTCTTTTAGCCCCGAAATCACCTAATGTGGATTACCTGTTGTATATAACTGCCTACTTGCAAAACTGACCACAGGAAAAAGAGGTGACATAGGTGAAAGAACTGGATTTTCAGTTATAGTTTCAAGCTATAGCAAAGCTTAATTTTCAGAGATTGCATCAAGAATTATATTTACTTTTTGTTAAAGTGCATGATACTAAGTGAAGTTACAATATGGTAACTTCTCTTTAGTAATGGTCAAACTGATTGATTGTTCCTTTTTTGGTCAAACTGCAGATAACGTCTTATTCTTTTCATGGAAATAGAAAAAAAGTAAGCCTTTGGAGACAGACAGGAACCTGGTCTAATAAGGATTTCAAATGAGTGCCACTGAGCTGTTGAGTTTGCACCCAGTGCTGTATTCCAAATGTTACATTCTTAGTGTCATATATTTTCAAAAATTATATTTAAATGATGGGAAAAAAAGATGATCAGGTGTCAGCTGGAGGTATTTTAGAGCTTTCCATACTAATTTTGAACTAGATCTTGCACACAACTTCCAAATACTTTGAAGCACTGTTTACATTGGAGAGCTAATATTTCTCAGAGAATATTACCTATTAAGTCTCCAAGTAAGGAGTCCCCCTTAGGATATATCACCTGGTTTCAACTAAAGAGATTTGGACTGATCAGAGGTGTGAGTTTTACAATTAGGTTACTCTAATATTTTTTGATACAAAATTTTTAACTACTCCATATCAGTTTTCTTACATACAAAATGGGAAAGTAATTTCTGTGCCTTTTACAAGAATTCCAGGGTGTCAAATGTACATTTCCATAGAAATAAATATCCAGAAAATATCTTATTTAACAATGCAGTGCTTATCATTCTTATGTCCTGTATATTATCATACTCCACTAGCTATCGTGGGCCTGGGGTGCTTTGAAATGTGGTACACTTTTTGTTTTAACTTTCTATTTTCAAAATTGGCTCATAGCTTGGATACGGTTGAGTTAAACAGCTCTTCCGTATGGTCACAATTATATGACTCTTGAAAATATAGGGAAGAGTGAAAGAAGATGGTGAGAAAACAGAACAATAACAATTCAAACTGCTAAACCGTTTCATGAAGTATTATATCTGAAAAGAAAGCTAGAGGGGGAAAAAAAAGAAAAAGACCAGAGTCATCTTCTTTATAATTAAAAAAAATATATTTTCTGTGGCTAAATTTACTTACATGATTTCTAACTTTCACTAAGTGCCATGAAGAAATTATATTAAAAATTACATTAGAATATATATATTTATATTATATATATATTTATAATATTTATAAAATTTTTATTTTATTTATAAAAATTATAAAATATATATTTATATTTATATTAAAAGAAAGAATCCCTCCAAATGCTTTTGTTCAAATTGATGTCCCTGTTTCAGATTCTGTTTTTAATTTATGTCACCAGCTAATATTTACTGACTCACAGAAATGATCATTGAGGGAATACACACTCTTTGGTTGTAATTGCAGGGAAGCAAACTTAGAAAATAGCTTTTGGTTTCTTAGGGAATGATGCCATCTCCCTGGCACTTACGAAGACAATGAAATATTCATGAATTTCTTAAATTGTTTTGGAAATAACATGTGCTGGAGTGGAACATTAATGAGCCCATCTCTTTTGATTTCATGCGAGGCAGGGAATGTTAAATAATGAAGGTGTAAGAAACCAGAGTTTACACAGGAGGAGGTGGAAAGAAGAATTCCTTCAGCACTGGAAATGTTCCCCTGCCATACTGAAATGAACACTCATCTGGTCCACATTCTTTTACATTATTTCAAATATTATCTTTAAAAACCTCACTGTACCCGAAATATTAAATTGTTTTAACAAAAAATTGCTAAAGGCACATTGAACTACTTCAAACATGTATGGAAACCATTCAGTTAGTTTCATTGTGAATAACACTATGAGGCAGTGGGGAGAAAAATAAATCATACCTCAAGATTCTTGCATTCGAGTACACTCAGACTAATTGAAAAGCTATGGAAAACAGGTACTGTCTAATCAACTGTTAAACTGTATAGATATTTAAGTGCTTAAGAGAGAGAATACCATGAGCACTGCTGAGTCAATGACTTTTTCATGGATAATGGGGGACTTATGTTGGGGCTTGGAAGAGTCATCAGAAAATGAACAAACATATATAGAAAGGAATCCACAAATATAAATGGTACAAATATTACATAATCTTATATCATCAGAAGACAATATAGAAAAAAATATTCATATTTTTCACATTGCCAGCAACCATAGAAAAAGTGAGAGAATTCCAGAAAAACATCTTTTTCTGTTTTATTGGCTATACCAAATCTTTGACTATGTGGATCACAAAAATCTGTGGAAAATTCTTTAAGAGATGGGAATACCAGACCATCTAACCTGTCTCCTGAGAAATCTGTATGCACGTCAGGAAGCAACAGTTAGAACTGGACATGGACAACAGACTGGTTCCAAATCAGGAAAGGAGTATGCCAAGACTGTATATTGTCCCACTACTTATTTAACTTATGTGCAGAATACATCATGAGAAATGCTGGACTGGATGAAACACAAGCTGGAGTCAAGATTGCTGGGAGAAATATCAATAACCTCAGATATGCAGATGACACCACCCTTATGACAGAAAGCTAAGAAGAACTAAAGATTCTCTTGATAAAAGTGAAGGAGGAGAGTGAAAAAGTTGGCTTAAATTTCAACATTCAGAAAACTAAGATCATGACATCTGGTTTTATCACTTCATGGAAAACAGATGGGGAAACAATGGAAACAGTGACAGACTTTACTTTTAGGGGCTTCAAAATTACTGCAGATGGTGATTATAGCCAGGAAATTAAAGAAAATTCCTCCTTNGGCTTAAATTTCAACATTCAGAAAACTAAGATCATGACATCTGGTTTTATCACTTCATGGAAAACAGATGGGGAAACAATGGAAACAGTGACAGACTTTACTTTTAGGGGCTTCAAAATTACTGCAGATGGTGATTATAGCCAGGAAATTAAAGACACTTCCTCCTTGAAAGGAGAGTTATGACCAACCTAGACAGCATATTAAAATCAGAGACATTACTTGCCAACAAAGGTCTGTCTAGTCAAAGCTATGGTTTTTCCAGTAGTCATGTATAGATGTGAGAGTTGGACTGTGAAGAAAGATGGGTGCCAAAGAATTGATACTTTTGAACTGTGGTGCTGGAGAAGACTCTTGAGAGTCCCCTGGACTGCAAAGAGATCCAACCAGTCCATCCTAAAGGAGATCAGTCCTGGGTGTTCATGGTAAGGACTGATGTTGAAGCTGAAACTCCAATACTTTGACCACTTGATGCAAAGAGCTGACTCATTTGAAAAGACCCTCATGCTGGGAAAGATTGAAGGCAGAAGTAGAAGAGGACAACAGAGGATGAGATGGTTGGATGCCATCACCGACTTGATGGACATGAGTTTGAGTTAGCTCCAGGAGTTGGTGATGGACAGGGAAGCCTGGTGTGCTGCAGTCCATGGGGTCACAAAGAGTCAGATATGACTGAACTGACTGACTCAACATCAACAATAGTTTTCCCTGGTGGCTCAGATGGCAAAGAATCTGCCTGCAATGCAGAGATCTGGATTTGATCCCTGAGTCAAGAGGAGGATCCCCTGGAGAAGGGAATGGCTACTTATTCCAGTATTCTTGTCTAGGAAATCTCATAAACAGAGTAGCCTGGTGGGCTACAGTTTGTGGGTTGCAGAGTTGAACACAACTGAGCGACTATCACTTTCACTTTTCAATATTAATCTATAATTCAATGCTTATTTTCTCAGGGTAAATTCCCAGATATGAAATATCTAAATCAAAATGCATCGACATTTTTGTAACTTGGGCACATTCGGATAAAAATTAAGTCTCCTAAAAATGCCGACTTATAATCCATTCAATATATTAGAAAGAAAGAAAGTGTAGTTGCTTAGTTGTGTCCAACTCTTTGCAACCCTATGGACTGTAGCCCACTAGGCTCCTCCATACATGGGATTTCCAGGTAAGAATTCTGGAGTAGGTTGCCATTTCCTTCTCTAGGAGATCTTTCAGACCTAGGGATCACACTCGGGTCTCCACATTGCAGGCAGATTCTTTACCCTCTGAGCCACCAGGGAATAATCCGTCTATTTCATAAGTGATTTCTTGTTAACTTGGATATTACCTTTTAAAATAGATACTTGCCAATTTGATAGGTGAAAATAATGTCTTTGCTTTTATTTGTATTATTTATAAATGCCGGAGTCCAGCTCCAGCAGCCAGGGATTCAACCTGAAGAGAACGGTGTTGGCGAGAGAAATGAGGCAGCCTCTCAGTTTTCTTAGACTGCCTGTTTATTCCAAGCTTATTATTCTCTTTTATACTTTTACCAAAGCGTTAGGTCAGAGGTTTGATATTTTCAGTTCCCACTGACCCAGATTTGTTGTCTCCACAAATCTTTGTTGCCCCTCAAAAGGAGTTTCCGCCTCAGTGATTCTCTTATCTACTTTTTCTCATGTGTCCTTGTGAATACACTGAAACTTATGCTAATATCTGAACTGCATACCACAGTCCTCAGTTTATTTATTATCTTTCGAAGTCCTGTTTGCCTCACTATCTCTTAAAAGGGCTTCTAGCTATAGTGTCTCTAAAAATTCCTAACTTCTATGAGCTATAGTAAAATATGCTAACTTTAAAACATTCCTTAAATCTTTAACTTCTGGCTATTTTAATTATTTCTAAGCCAATAAACTCCTTTACCACGAACATTTTCTTCACAAATAGGCTTCAGATAGCAATCCTTCCCATGGCCTCAAGCTATGCCCTATGTGCTCATCCTGGAACACTCTTTGGTAAAAGTCCTTAAACAAATATCAATGATTAACTTTATGAATTATTCTCTGAGCACATCTGGAAAAGTCTTTGTGCCTTCTCATGCTCCTTTCAAGAACAATAAACTCCTCAATACTCTTTTTCAGTCAACTCAGCTGAGGAAAGGGGAAAACAAGTCAGAATTACAAGGCCTAACTCCTTCATCCGGGTCTGTGCCTGTGGAATGAGGAGAGGGGGCTGAGGGCCACGCCTCCATTTTGTCAGTAATGCCTAACGTGGCTCCCAACATATAAATTTAAACATTTTCTTTTTTATTTAATGAATACTTTTGTGGATAATTGTGTGACTCGTGTGTGTGTGTGTGTGTGTGTGTGTGTGTGTGTGTATGAGAGAGAAAGAGCTGTTTCCTCATGACTTTTGCCCACTTTTCTATTTCTGTGAGTAGGCTTTAATGTTTCCTAACAACAATGATTATTTTTGAGGTCCCCATGATAGTCCTATTCATGGATAAATTTGATCTTCAGATTAATGAAGAATCATACCTAGGAGCTGTTTAGCCCAAATTCAACATTACAGGAAGAAAATTGAAATTTAATTACTTTTTTCTTTTTACTGAAAATTTAAATATATTCAATTTAAAATTTAAAGGCTGATTACCTAATAACTGGCTTGATTTTTAAAACCAAAGTCTGTTTCTTGTTCCATATTGCTTTATAACATACAATTTTCTACCTAGTAGGAACAATTTAAATTCAGACATAGACTTCCAGAAGAAAATATCTGGCTTCTGCTTTTTTTTTTTTTAATACAGCAAATTATACATTTCATTATGCTATAAAGATAATCTTTAAGTGCAGGGAAATATTTAATAAACATAATTACAACTTAGGAATATTTAGCTTGCTCATTCAGCCCTCTGCCCCCAACAAGACTAGGATGAAACATCATTTCCCTTGAGTATAATTTCACTCCTCCGTTGCACACTTCCTCTTCTCCTGTAGTCATCCATGAGATTGTTGTCGTTGTTCAGCTGCTAACTGTTTGAGGATCCCTTGAACTACAGAATGCCAGGCTTCCCTGTCCTTCACTATTGCCTGAAGTTTGCTCAAACTCATGTCCTTTGAGTCAGTGATGCCATCCAGCCATCTCGTCCTCTGTTGCTCCCTTCTCCTCTTACCCTCAATCTTTCCTAGCATCAAGGTCTTTTCCAGTGAATCAGCTCTTCCCACAGGTGGCCAAAGTAATGGAGCTTCAGCTTCAGCATCAGTCCTCCCAGTGAATATTCAGGGTTGATTTCCCTTAGAATCGACTGGTTTCATTTCCTTGCATCCAAGGGACTCTTCAGAGTCTTCTCAAGCACTGCTTTTCAAAAGCACCAATTCTTCAACACTCAGCCTTCTTTATGGTCCAACTCTCACATCTGTACATGACTACTGGAGAGACCATAGCTTTGACTGTATGGGCCATATAGTTCATTTTATTGCTAATCCTTCAGAATGAAAACCTTATTTTCATTTTTTTTATGGCATTTGTACCTTTAAAAAAATATTTTTTTCTCAAACAGGAAAAGAAGATCTCTGAGCTCACAATATGTTGCACGTTTTCAAAAATAACAATTTGTAGAGCCAGGAAGAGGACCTGTTACTATTCTGGGATGAATATTCATTCTATAATAGTTATCATTCCTTAAATTAAAATGCAACAAAGAAAATATGTTTTCATGTTAAAAGAGTTTATATCTAGTCTCATAATTAAGATCTTTGATGCACCTAGCTTAACATCACGTTGTTACCAAAATACTTTATTTTGAAAAGTTACTATTAACAGGGAAATAATGTCTGAAGCTCCGGAAAGCAAGACTATTTAGCATACAGCTACAACTGAGTTTGCTCTGTTTTGGGGTTGTCAAAACTCAGCCTTGATTTTAGCTAGTGTGATGGGAGTAGTAGTTGGGGAGGTAGGGATAGAAAGCCTCCACATGTGTCACTGCTTTTTAAAGTTCACTGTCATTGGGAATGTGGAGACCAGTCTGAGCAGCCTGAGGTTGTAAAAATTGTTTCTAGCCCTGATTTGTTCCCTAGCCTGTAATCAGTCTACCATGAGAGGCGTCACTAGGGACATAGGTATGAGAACAGTGTCTTCTGACTTCTTCGGGAGCATTCCAGGGAACAAGGAGAAAGGTTAAAAATTTATTAGGGGCTCTAAAGAAACAGACCTGCACCCACGGGCTCTTTGTTAATCTTAAATCAGGGCTATTGTCTTAAGAGGAAAGAAAAACACAGAGGGGGATCATACTCGCATCTTAAGAATACAGCCCCCAGGAGTCAAGCTAAAAGTTGATTGCCTCGGGCCATTCAACTAAAGCAGCATAATTGTAGGTTAGTTAGCTATTTAGGCCTAATAACNAGCAGCCTGAGGTTGTAAAAATTGTTTCTAGCCCTGATTTGTTCCCTAGCCTGTAATCAGTCTACCATGAGAGGCGCCACTAGGGACATAGGTATGAGAACAGTGTCTTCTGACTTCTTCGGGAGCATTCCAGGGAACAAGGAGAAAGGTTAAAAATTTATTAGGGGCTCTAAAGAAAGAGACCTGCACCCACGGGCTCTTTGTTAATCTTAAATCAGGGCTATTGTCTTAAGAGGAAAAAAAACACAGAGGGGGATCATACTCGCATCTTAAAAATACAGCCCCCAGGAGTCAAGCTAAAAGTTGATTGCCTCGGGCCATTCAACTAAAGCAGCATAATTGTAGGTTAGTTAGCTATTTAGGCCTAATAACGAATGAACCTATCCCCGAAAAGGCCAAAGTTTGTGAACCAATCAAAACACTCCATCTCAACTGCACCTGTTTATGATTTTTTGCTTATAAACTGCTCTGTAACAATTGTTCGGGGTTCATCTCCTCGGGTGGAGATTGAACCCCGGTGCGTCGGCTTAATTGCATCGAGTCCTCTTGCTAATTGCATCGAGTCCGAGTCTCGGTGATCTTGGCGACGACGGGTCCTGGGCAAAGACCGGGAGGTCTAACACATTCACAATTGTGTTTGAACACACTCTTTCACTTTGGGGGGTAAAGTTCTTCCTAAACTTATGTAAACCATGTTCTTCTCATCCACTTCTATATATAACTCTTTAACTTCTTACCTGGGTGATACTGGGCATGTCTTTAAGCCTGATAAATGGAGATTATTACTTATTCATAAAAGATTGAAATGATACATGTAAGAAGTTTAACTTTAGCATAACATCTGGCATTCAGAAAACACTGACTTTCTTGACTAAAGAGACAGAGAAAACATCTCTGATTCAGTAACTTTCCTTATTCTTGTCTTAAATCCGAATGTTGATTTCCGGTATAAGGCAATCACATGGCAAGTAGGAGAGAAAAACCAAGAGAACTGCAGAGATGACCATCTGATATCGTTGAATAAACATCAGCAGCCCCTATGTCAGAATTTTCATGTTTGCTTTTGTTAAGCCATTGTGAACTGGCTTAAACTATGTGATTTTCTATTATTTGCAGTGAAAATATTCCTAATGATACAGTCCCAATTTATGCTTCACAGTTTTACCTAACAGTCTTTCTGTTATCCTAGGCAGTTTATAAAGATGAACCCAGAGTATCCACAGTTCTGTCAAATTTAACTACATCTCTTTTGAATACTTCTGCTACAAATAAACTCTCTATTTAGCTCTTTGGGAAAGATGTTTTTTAGGTGAAATGCCCGAAGGTCTTAGACATCCATAGTTCCCCTGCCTGTGGTGTAAAATGGCAGTATCATCTTGTTAACTAAAGACAACAGGTTTGCCTACATATACAATATGCCAGATTTTTTTCTCTAACTATTCCACAAAGAAGCCACTTAGTAGATTGAAAAGATAACAGGTTTTGGAATTGGACAGATGGAGATAAAGTTTGGTTTCATCACTTCCTATAATGTAACTTTTTTGATCTTCAGTTTCTTTGATTATAAAGTACCAAAAAAGGGGGGATAATATTCCTGCAAAAGGTTATTATGAAGAGGTAACATGAATGCTGCCAAGTGCCTAGCATAGTGCACAGGGCAGAACACAAATAGCCTGCTCTTTTACTGCTTCAATTATATAGTAGAAGTGAGTAAATATCACCACCCTGAAGCCTCTCACACAGCATTAAAAGAGACGAGTGAAAATTCACCCATAAGAAGCTTTTGTAGATTAATCTCAACTATTCTGACCATACCCCATCTCAGCTCCTATTAACATTTGTACAGTCATATGTTTTTCAAACATTATTTCAGATAAGTAACTTCTACTTCAAATTATAGACTTTAACAACATGGTAATTACTCAAAAACATTTTTTATAATGCCTATTTAAGGAAGAGTTTTCAGAACATACACCTCTTTCTGTCATAGATATTAGCAACAGAAAGAATGTTGGTCTTTTGCAGATGGTCACATGACAAATACTAAGCCTAAATATGGTTAATAAATTTATCTAAATTTCTTAGACATATTTTCCCACAGGTACTGAGAATATTATGTGTGTGTGTGTGTGTGTGTGTGTGTGTATGTGTATTCTCCTTAATAGTAATAAGTTGTCATTTTCATTACAAAGTTTGTGGTTTTTTGGAGAAGCTGAAAGTCATTTCAAGGTATACTGATGAATAAGGTGGTTTCAAAATATGCCAGTTTTATTGGGGAGGAAGGACAAAATAATAAAACAAACAGAATACAACAAAAGCAGAAATGAAATTTAAATATTAAGAAACAGCTTTTTCTTTTATGACCCAGAAACTGGCTTTGAAGGTAATTCTAAAATGTTTTGGGCACAACAGCCTCTAAGAGTGCCCATTTTGAAGGACAACAATCATGTATGTGTATATTTGACTTAAAAAATAGATTCCTTCTTTATTTACAACTGGACTAAAGATTTCATTTTATGAACACGATTTCTATGCTCAAAACAAAGAACATAGAAACAAACAAACAAAAAAGGTCTGTCAGGAAAGATCTTTTTCAGTGAAGTGAAAGTCACTCACTTGTGTCCCACTCTTTGCAATCCCATGGAGTGTAGCCCCCCAGGCTCCTCCATCCACGGGATTTTCCGGGCAAGAGTACTGGAGTGGGTTTTATTTCCTTCTATAGGGGATCTTCCTGATCCGGGGATTGAACCCCGGTCTCCTGCAACCCTGGGATTTCTTTGGAAGGAATGATACTAAAACTGAAGCTCCAGTACTTTGACCACCTCATGCGAAGAGTTGACTCATTGGAAAAGACCCTGATGCTGGGAGGGATTGGGGGCAGGAGGAGAAGGGGACGACCGAGGATGAGATGGCTGGATGGCATCATGGACTCAATGGACGTGAGTCTGAGTGAACTCCGGGAGTTGGTGATGGACAGGGAGGCCTGGCGTGCTGCGATTCATGGGGTCGCAAAGAGTCGGACACGACTGCGCGACTGAACTGAACTGAACTCCTGCATTGCACGCAGATTCTTTACCATCTAAGCCACCAGGGAAGTCCTCTTTTTCAGTGCTTGAGCCAATCGTCCAACATTACATATTTCAAATCTGTGTTTTTTCCCCTATTTTTTGGACAAGTGTATCTTGACAAATACATTATTGGGTGTGTCCTTTAACATGAAAATGACCATAAGTTTTGTTGTAAGTATCATTTAACGACTTAATGAAACAATACTTTTAATTTGTGTGATAAAATCAGATATTTTCTTGGCTGCGGTTACCTATTTCGCGACTTCTGAAATTGATTTCACGTCCCGGAAACGGGTGGCTCCATAGAGTCTGAAGTCTGGTCGTGCCTGCCAGGCTACAGGGTTAGCTTGCCTCTGCTGCTAATTGATGCTTTTGAATTGCAGTGTTGGAGAAGACTCTTGAGAGCCCCTTGGACTGCAAGGAGATCCAACCAGTCCATCCTTAAGGAAATCAGTCCTGAATATTCAATGGAAGGGCTGATACTGAAGCAGAAGCTCCAATACTTTGGCCACCTGATGTGAAGAACTGACTCACTGGAAAAGAACCTATGCTGGGAATGATTGAAGGCGGGAGAAGGGGACGACAGAGGATGAGATGGTTGGATGGCATCACCGACTCAATGGACATGAGTTTGGGTAAACTCCGGGAGTTGGTAATGGACAGGGAGGCCTGGCGTGCTGCAGTCCATAGGATCGTAAAGAGTCGGACACGACTGAGCGACAGAACTGAACTGAACCAAACCCATCCTTTCCCAGATCGCCAGATTCCCGCGGCTTTTGGTAACCTAGCAACCAGGAGACGCAGGCCGACATTTCCGGAACGCCGGGACGCCGCGATCCAATCAGCTCTGCAGAGTCGCCGCTGAGGCTGACGGGCCGCGCGAGACGGCCTGGCCGCCGGCGTCTGCACCATGGCGACGGGAGGCCGCGGGCCTGTGATGGCGATGGCCGCTGGGTCCACTCTGTCGGCTGCGAGTGGCACTCTGTTCCTCTTGTTGGTCCTCCCTCGCGTCTCACAAGCTCAGACCTTCTTTTTCCCTTTCCGGCAGCCGGAGACGTGCGGCCACAACCAGTACTTCGATATCTCGGCGCTCTCCTGTGTGGCGTGTGGCGCCAATCAGAGGCAGGATGCCCGAGGTGAGACGGCTCCGGACGGGCCCCGCCCTGATGCCGTGCCCAGATCCCGGCGTCGCTCACACATCTCCCCCCGCCGCGGAAAGAATGTTTCAGAAAGGTTAACTGCCAACGCCTGAGAGGAGGGTCTCCTTGAAGGATTGAGGCGTAAACACACAACGAAGGAGGTTGGGGAAACCTTGAGTCAGCTACCCGCTAGGCCTCGCCATGAATTTCTTGGCTCCAGTCCCCTCCTCCTCATCAGGGGGCCTTTAGGGAGGCCCCTGGACTACCTAAGAAAGCGAAAAGAAGTAATCTTTGGGGTCGCAAGAGAGTGGGGCACGACTGAGCGACTGAACAACAGCCACGACAGTCTGAGTTGCTAAGAGAGGGTGACAGGACCTATTTGGGAAGGAATGCAAATTAGCGCTTGTAAACTTTGGTAGTTTTTTTTTTTTTTTTTTAATCTCAAATCTAGAAATGTAGAGCTGGAAGAGACCTTAACCATTTATGGTCCAGCCTTCTCAATTTATGGATTAAAAAATGGAAGTCCAGATGCGGTCGTCAAGTCTCCTTTGTCCTGTAAATTGGAGACAGGAAGAACTCCTGTATCTCTTTTCCCTCTGCCTCGACCTTTGTATTTCCACTATACAAAATGTCCGTAATAGTATAGATTTCCTTAGTACTTAGCCCTTTCATTGTTGACTATTACTGATTCCCTCCAAAGTCTCTTTATATGAAACTTTTTTTTTTTCTTGAGATGTTCATCATTGGTCCTAGTTGTCCTTTGAAACTGCTCAGGATAAGACGTTCCCCGTAATCTAAAGTCTAGGATGTTTTTAATCTCAGTTTGGTCACCCATGGTTTTAACTTTCTGCCATCTTGAAATTTGATTTATCTTTAAGTCATTGTATAGGACAAGTCAGGCTTCTCAGGTGAGGAAGAAGAAAGCATTTCCCAGACTCATTCTATAAAATGTAAGGTTCATAGTCATGCACCCTGTTATCATAAGCATTCTACTACATGGATTCCTATTAAGTATCCACTTAATGCCTTCTTAGAGAATGCTGTCCTTACCTAGCCAGCAAGTTGAATAGTGATTATCTCATAAAGTTTGCTTTAATCTTTCCAAACAGAGGAAAACAGTGATTTATCTTGATAACTTTCCTAATAAGATTTTGTTTTGACAGAATTTGAATTCAGTGAGTATATGTGTATGGTTGGGTGAAATAGACATGTAAAATCTTCCATAGCAGTTAGTAGTTTGGTTATTAGTTTAATATTTATAGTTTAATAATTTATTTATGCTTGCACTTAAAATTATAGCAAACACAATACCTAGTGTATGCCAGACACATTGTAAGATGTAAATATAACACTTTTTATATGCTAATAATGACTAATTTAGTACTTATATTAACCCCACAAGGTACATACTGTTCCTAATTGGAAGCCAAAGCACAGAACAGTTCCTTGGTCGGGTCACAAAACTAAGCAGCAGAACCAAGATCAGAACCCAGGCAGTACTGGCTCCACTGTCTTGCTCTCAGCTCCTGCTTCTCATGATCTTAAGAGTTATTAAAATTTTCTTATCTTGGAATTTTATTTATCAAGGTCAAAATTGGCTCTTCTTTTTAGGAACTTCATGTGTGTGTTCACCAGGATTTCAGATGATTTCTAATAACGGAGGATCTGATATTACTTGTAAAAGGTGTCCAGAACACATGGTATGGAGTATTTATTTATTTTTTTTAATCTTACTGTAAAAAATAGCAAATATCATTATTTTTTAAACTGTAATTTAGTGCTGTACTCTAATATTTTCCCCCAGACTTTAAAATTATTAAGCCAGCTTTGTTTTTACTAGAGTAAATTTTGGGAGATCAGTGAAATTTTGCATACTTGGAGAAAAATAGAAAGGTATTTTTAAAATCTGAAATTTAAAAAAAAGCCATGATAATTTGTTTATTTCTATTTCATAGGGAAACTACTTTATAAAGGAAAATAGATGAATGAATGATATATAGAGTGAGTTCAGTGTCTTAGACTTACTATGTCAACAGTTTTACATAATGATTCATGTTCATAATGATACCTGAGTGATAAGTTCATCAAATGCCAATTTCATCACTAAATAGATTAATATCTGATGCTATTTTATTAATCATTTCATTATATCATAATTTTTAGAAAATTAATTTATTAATAGTTACTATATATGATGATTTCTTGATTAACAGAAATGTATCTTCCAATCATTTTGAATAATTAAGAGTCTTAGTGTGGCAATTCTAACTTTCATAGTAATATTTCTTCTCATTTTTTTTCAAAATGCAATATTACCTCTTCTTATTATGATATTTAAAAAAAATTTAATCTGGGAATTTAATATTTACCATTTGTCCTGGTTTATGACTAGTACTTATAGGTTTGATGATCATTTTCATACTTGAAGTTTTTGGAAATATTGACCCTAGCTGAATTGTGATGAGCAAAAGCTATAATATGAAATGGTGTCAAAGCAGACTAATTTTTCAGTGATGTCACTAAGCTTGTGGGGCTTCCCTGATGGCTCAAGTGATAAAGAACTCACCTACAATACAGAAGACACAGGAGATGCAGGTTCTATCCCTAGGTTGGGAGGATCCCCTGGAGTAAGAAATGGAAACCCTCTCCAGTATTCTTGCCTGGAAAATCCCATGGATGGAGGAGCCTGGCGGACTACAGTCCATTGAGTCACAAAGGATCAGATATGACGAAGCAGGCACACACACACAACTAAGCTATCATAATATTTAAATAGTCCTGTATTTATAAATGTATTAACAAATACAAGGGCATTTCTTGATATATCCATTCTTTTCAACCAAAACTTAGCATAATTTGTGTCATTGTTTCATTATTACCATTGTCTTCTATTTATTTTGTTTATATCCATGTTTGTAATAAAATTACTGTATTTTTACCCCAGGTTTTTTTCTCAATCATGTAAGTCCAGTTTTGGATGATGTCATATTTTATCAGAAATCTTTACTAGTACAAACTATTAGTGGATTAAAAAAGATCTCATAATTTAAACAACTTTATATTTATTTACCATAAGATTCATCCATTTTGGATCATAACTTAATTGCTAAAAGCTAATTATTTGAATTTTTAAAAATAGAATAATTATTTTAGAACTGCTGCTGCTAAGCAGCATTTCTAAAACTTCATTTGTGTCCAACTCTGTGTGACCCCATCGACGGCAGCCCACCAGGCTTCCCCGTCCATGGGATTCTCCAGGCAAGAACACTGGAGTGGGTTGCCCTTTCCTTCTCCAATGCATGAAAGTGAAAAGTGAAAGTGAAGTCACTCATTTGTGTCTGACTCTAGCGACCCCATGGACTGCAGCCTACCAGGCTCTTCCGTCCATGGGATTTTCCAGGCAAGAGTACTGGAGTAGGGCGCCATTGCCTTCTCCTATTTTAGAACAGGTAAGGCTAAACTATTAAGAACCTATTTGTAGATTCAATACTGTTGATTTTGTTGCATTTTATCTTGGTAAATTGAAAAAACTGGATGACAATATTAATCATGGTAATAAAAGCTCATTTGAATTGAAAATCACAATGAAGAACTATTGCCTTTAGTTCTTAGTAGTTAATAGTAACCAGTACATAGTTATAATGTATAGCTTAATGTGTGAATATAAGCACAAATTGTCTTTCCAGGAAATTTTTATGTAGCTCATATGTGTATAATTTATTTACATATTGCCTACAAGTTATACCCTATTGTGACTTTTTAAACTCACATGATCAATTAAGAAGGAGAACATTAATTAAGAAAGGGGAAATACTTTTTTTTCTTTTTTAATTTAGAAAGGTGTTACTGAAGATGGCTGGAACTGTATTTCTTGCCCTGGTGGTTTAACTGCAGAAGGAAAATGCCACTGTCCCACTGGCCATGTTTTAGGTGAGAAATAGATTCTAGAATGTGTCCTAGACTCTTTTTTTTTCTTTCTGTTTTTAAGGTATACATTGTAACCATAGGAAATATAAGTGGTATTTTTTATGTAGCTATTTCATAGGCAAAGCCTGTTCTCTAGCATATTCTTTTCGGTTAATGGGATGATTAAGGTCATACCATTTAGATCTACCTAATTCTTTTTAATCCACTCTGTGGTATTTTATAACTTTTTGCTATTTTAAATATTTAGATTGTTTTCTAATTAGTAATGTTTTGATGAATATTCTTATGTACATAGTCAAGTGTCTCTGTAGGTTAGGTATCTAAAAATGAAATTTTAGTATTATATAGTGTGTGAATTTATAATACATATCACCAAAAGCCCTCTTAAGTTGAGGAATTTACCAGTTTGTGAAAATACTTGTTTCCCCAAACTCAGTGTAACAGGAGTATGCAGGTAAGAGGAAAGAAATTTTTTTAAGGAAAATATGTTAATTTATGATGATGATGATTTGGAAATTTCTATATTATTATTTTTTTAAATGTGGAAATGGGGACGGCTTCACTTTTCAATACTTTCTGTAAGGTGTTAACTACGTTTTGTTCTAACAAATTGTTTTAAGAATTATTGAAATAATTACAAGTGGGTTTTACTAAGTGTATAGAAGCTTATATATTGATTATTAATTACATCTTATTGTTTCTAAATTGTTTAGTGGAAAGAAATGTTAATGGAACATTGTTGTCTCAAGCAACTTGTGAGCTCTGTGATGAAAGTGAAAACTCTTTTACAGTAGCAAATGCTTTAGGAAACAGGTAAGCAGTATGCTGTGTGCTGTCTTCATTAATATCTTATTTACATAGAATTTGTGTCTTTTGTATCATATTCCTTAGGCTAGAAGTAGGCATTAACAGATAAAGAAGCTGAGATCCGAGAATGAGACAGAATAGGATTTAAATGGGCTTCCTTGGGGGCTCAGCTGGTTGAGAATCTGCCTGCATTGTGGGAGACCTGGGTTCAGTCTCTGGGTTGGAATGATCCCCTGGAGAAGGGAAAGGCCACCCACTCCAGTATTCTGGCCTGGAGAATTCCATGGAATATATAGTCCATGGAGTCGCAAAGATTTAAATCTTGTTTCTATCTCCTGCTGGTTGTTTGACCTTTGTTTGTTAAGCCAGTGTTCTTGTCTTCAGAAACGGGACATACCATCCACTTCACAGGCTGTTACCACAGCTCAGAAACATACTTTACATACCTAAAGTTTTTAGCTAAGTACTAGAGTAAGTACTCAGTAAAAGGTAGCTATTTTTATTTTATTATTGATGTTATGTAATTTGTACATAATCTATAATATATAGTATATAATAATAACTTTTATTTGCAATCTACTTAGTATTTTCTAGGTACTATATTTATATATATTATTGATTTTATTTATACCTTGCCTTATAATACAGAGTAGTATATACTTTTGATATGTTTACTTTATTGTAAGTAATTGTTTAGTTGAATGAATCTATTCTAATCTATTAAGTTAGAAAGACAAGCTTTCAATTAAATTAGAGCTAGTTCATTAATGTTTTAAAAATAATTTTTGTTGTATTGACAGGTGTGTCGATGTGAACCAACATTCATTAATACCAGCAGGTCCTGTGCATGTTCAGAACCTAACATTTTAGTAAGGCTAATTACATTGATAATATATATATTTTTAAATTGAATTGCTGATATTCTTACATAAACTGTTTTTTTTTTTCTTATTTATTTATGAAGACAGGGGGATTGTGTTTCAGCAGCACAGGGAATTTTCCTCTACGTATGATTTCAACTGCACGTTATGGAGAGCTTGTGAGTATGCTTCAATTTTTTTATTCTAGTGTTAAGGATATTTCTGCTTTTCTTCCTTTGGTGATTAATTTGGGGCTAAAATGAGCTTCAGTCCATTGTTGCCCAAATTGTCATAGGTTTGGCCATTAGAAGCCCTTTGAGTTTGTTCCTGTGTCTTTTGGACATAACTGTATCTTTCTTGGAGCATTTCCTGTCTGGCACAACAAGATTTCCAGGCTCATCTTGTACTTTTCTTGCTTCGGTCCTAGAAACAGCTATTTCTCTAAGAAGCTCTTAAGGATAATATTTAGAAACAAAGATTACCATGCTTAGTATGCCCTCATTAGCAGACGTAGTTAGAAAATATATACACACATTATGTATAAACTTGTGTGTGAGTGTGTGCTCCGTTGCTCAGTCATGTCTGACTCTTTGAGACCCCATGGACTTAAGCCCACCAGGTTCCTCTGTTTATGGAATTTTCCAAGCAAGAATACTGGATTGGGTTGCCAATTCTTACTCCAGGGGATCTTCCTGACCTAGGAATTGAACCCACTGCTCTTGTATCTGCCACATTGGCAGGCGGATTCTTTACCACTGTACCACCTGGGAAGGCCATGCGTATACATACTCAGATCTATAACTATGTCTGTGTTTATCTTATTGTTTTATGTAATTTCTGAGAGAAACACCCAGTCCTCTATAGTAATATATCAGACAGTCAATAAAGAATTTCCAAATATTTGAGTCAGTGTCGTCACATTCCCTTTCCCCAAAGACAATGAGCTTAAATCTTGGTTTGTTTTCCCACTTTAATCTTGAAAAACTTTTATTGCAGAAAAGTTAAAAAAAAACAAAGACAATGACTGTGCATGGATCTTTTACTAGTTTAACCAATTATTAATGTTTTGCCAAATTTGCTTTCTCTCTGTGTATGTAAACATGCATACACACACATACATTCATGTTTTTTTCTGAACCACTTGAAAATAGGTTGTAACTGTGTATCATTTTACTCCTAAATATTTTGTAGCTCCTAGGGAAAACAGCATTTTTCTGGTATCACACCTAAAAAGATTAATAGAATTATTTGATATACTATTCATATCCAAATTTTCCTACTTATTTCAATAAAGTCTTTTATCCCTGCCCTCTTTTTTGGCAAAGGGACCCAGGATCAGCGAAAGATCCCACATTGAAATTAAATCTCTTTAGTCTCCTTTAATTTAGAACAGAGATCTTTATCCTGTTTTGCTTTTTGGATTATTTTTTTTCTTTTATGGTCATTGACTCTTGCAGAGTCAAGGCCAGCTTTCTTGTAGAGCATCCCAGAGTCTGCATTTTTCTCATTTTTTTCTTATGGTTAGACTCTGTGAAACATCTTTTTGAAAAAATATGACATGGGTGCTGTGTATAGTCCATTGTATCATAACATGGAGCACATAATGTCAGGATATCCAGTTACTGGTGATGCTAAATTTGACTGGCTGGACATGGTGCTGTCTGCCTTTCCTCCCATTTGTAAACGTACTGTGACTGATAAGTTAGTCTGAGATTTTACTGTGAGACTATATACATATCCTTTTTAGCAGTCATTGATTAATCTTAATCAGTTATTAAATTGGTTTCACAATTTTATTGTTCCTTTTTATATTTTTAAGTTAGCAATCCTCTATAGAGTGCTTTCTTTTCTCTCTGCATTTTTTTCTCTTTAGATTTACTGCAAACCCTTGGTATCACTAGTATGTTATGAACTGTCACTGTTATTCTTTTCAAAGTTCAGTTCGGTTCAGTTCAGTTGCTCAGTCGTGTCCGACTCTTTGCAACCCCATGACTGCAGCATGCCAGGCTTCCCTGTCCATCACCAACTCCCGGAGCTTGTTTAAACTCATGTCCATTGAGTCGGTGATGCCATCCAACCATCTCATCCTCTGTTGTCCCCTTCTCCTGCCTTCAATCTTTCTTAGCATCAGGGTCTTTTCCAATGAGTCAGGTCTTTGCATCAGGTAGCCAAAGTATTGGAGCTTGCACTTCAGCATAGGCCTTTCCAATGAATATTTAGGACTAATTTCCTTTAGGATTGATTGGTTTGATGTCCTTGCAGTCCAAGGGACTATCAAGAGTCTTCTCCAACACCACAGCTCAAAAGCATCAATTCTTTGGCACTCAGCTTTCCTTGTAGTCCAACTCTCACATCCATACATGACTACTGGAAAAACCATAGCTTTGAGTAGATGGTCCTTTGTTGGCAAAGTAATGTGCTGTCTAGGTTGGACATAACATTTTTTCCAAGGAGCAAGTGTCTTAATTTCATGGCTGCAGTCATCATCTGCAATGATTTTGGAGCCCAAAAATTAAAGTTTGTCACTTTATTTTTATTTCCAACAGTTCCATTGTTTCCCCAACTATTTGCCATGAAGAGATGGGACCAGATACCATGATCTTCATTTTCTGAATGTTGAGTTTTAAGCCAGCTTCTCCACTCTTTGACTTTCATCAAGAGGCTCTTTAGTTCTTTGCTTTATTCCATAAGGGTGTTGTCATCTGCGTATTTGAGGTTATTGATATTTCTCCTGGCAATCTTGATTCCAGCTTGTGCTTCATCCAGCCAGCATTTTTCATGATGTACTCTGCATAGAAGTTAAATAAGCAGAGTGACAGTATACAGCCTTGACGTACTCCTTTCCCAATTTGGAACCAGTTTGTTGTTCCATGTCCGGTTCTAACTGTTGCTTCTTGACCTGCATATAGGTTTCTCAAGAAGCAGGTCAGGTGGTCTGGTAGTCCCATCTCTAAGAATTTTCCACAGTTTGTTGTGATCCACAGAAAAAACCTAAAGGCTTTTTAGGTTTAGTTTTGGCATAGTCAGTAAAGCAGAAATAGATGTTTGTCTGGAACTTTCTTACTTTTTCGATGATCCAGTGGGTGTTGGGAATTTGATGTCTAGTTCGTCTGCCTTTTCTAAATCCAGCTTGAACATCTGGAAGTTCATGGCTCATGTGCTGTTGAAGCCTGGCTTGGAGAATTTTTGAGCATTACTTTGCTGACTGTGATGAGTGCATTTATGTGGTAGTTTGAACATTGGCATTGCCTTTCTTTGGGATTGAAATGAAAACTGACCTTTTCCAGTCTTATGGCCACTGCTGAGCTTTCCAGATTTGCTCAGCAGTGGCCAAATTTTCAAAGCTCAAATTGTCCCAAACTTGGACTTCCTTTGGTATAGCTTCTGTGTTGTTTTAACATGTCTCCTTCAGTCTTCAGGCACCACCTTGGTTTCTCTATACCATGTTCCAGGCTCAACCAATAATTATAATTTTAAATTGTCACGTAATATTCTGGTTTATGCATTGAAATTCATGTAATTGTATGTCTATTGAATATTTAGGTTTTTTGTTATTAATATTGCTGTCAACCATTTTATGCACATAGATGTGTTTTTCCTTTTGGAGAGATTATTGACTTAAGGCACATGTCCTAAATGTTTTTAAATGGGTTTACGTGGGTTAAAGTATGTGGATATTGTTTTATAAAGGATCATGCAGCTTTATCCCTGGCGTTTGTCTGTGACTTCATTTTGCATCCATTTGCCAGTACTGTTGTCAGTACTTTCCATTTTTACTAGGTTTTTTGTGTGTGTTAGCCAATGTTCTACACATATGCTTTTTTCTTACAAAATGAGAATTTTTGCTTGTTGAGGAGATGAAAATAGTGACTCATAATAATTTTATTTTAGATTTCTTGGACAGTTATGGTGCCATATTTCGTATAATTTGGTTTCATCACCTTTGTCCATGTTCAGAGAATTTACTACGGATGGTGTTTCTCAGTGTCTCATTTTTTAGCAGGATATGCAGATGAGCTTTACAGCAGTGGTTCTCACTAGAGGGAGGCCTGTATCTGCAGTTTTCAGAGGATGTGCGTGCCTTGGTCTCATTCTAGAGAATCTGATTCATTTGGTTTAGAATGAAGCCAGGCATTTTCTGTTTTCAGGAAATTCCACAGTTGATTCTGATATTCATCATTGTTTGAGAATCACCACTTTGGAGATTTTAAATGTTAGTTTCTCTGTGTATCCCCAATCTCCTGTTGCTTAGAAATAATTCACAAATATTTCTTTTTTATTACTTGCAATTTAATACAGTGTAATAATCCTAAATCACCAAATATTAACCAAATCTAAGTCAAGATCTAATTTTTCTTTTATTCTTTTGCACTTTGATTTTCATTTTAGTGAAATGGGCATAATAGGTTTTATTATTATTATTATAAACATACTTTGTTTCCTTGTATCTTTTCTGAGCGATGTGATTTTGTAATTCAGTCCTACTTGTAATTACTGACATTGGTTGGAATTAATTCTTTTATTCTTATTAGAGTCTATTTTTCTGATAACACTGGGAAAGTAATATTAATTATTTCCCACTCAGCAGTGTGCACAGTAATGTCTTCCTAACTGTGTAGGGTTAAGGAATTTCCATTTAAACATAAAACTAAAGTTCATCTTTTTGTTTACAGGGCATATCTTTCACTTCAGAATGGTTTGCAAAGTATTTGCAGTCATCAGCAGCTGCTTGTTGGGTATGTTTGAATTTCTAGAAAATAGTTTTTATTTCATTTCAAAGAAACTGTGGAACCATTTTTTTTCCCCAGTTAATAAAACTTTTCTAAGTAGATATATCTCCTTGGTCATATTCTATTAAAACCCTTTCTAAGTGGACTGAAAGAGACTAATAAAGAATATGTTATTCATTTCACACTTATTATACATAAATTAAATATGTCCAGACTTACTTAGCTGAAATTGAATGTTAGGGGAAACTGATTCGTACTGTCATTTAGTAAATGTTTGTTGATGACCTACTGTATGCCAGGCCCTGTTCTGAAATCTTTTAAGTTATTATTTTAGGAAAAGACAGAGAAAAATCCCGTGTGGAATTATAAGTAATTGTCAGGTGATGCCAAGTGCTATAAAGACAAGCAAACTGGGATAAAGAGCATAGAGAGTAGAAGGTGGTCCTAACTTATGGAGGATGGTCAGGACAGGCGTCTCTGAGAGTATGATATTTGAGCCAAGACTTGGAAGTGGAAGTGAGCCATGAAAATATCTAGGGGAAGAGAATTCTAATCAGAGACCACAGCAAGTGCAGAAGTCCCAAAGCAGGGGTTCTCTGGCATGTTCATGCTAAAGAAACAGGAGGGAGACCTAAGTGGCCAGAACAGTGAGCAGGGAAAGTGGACAAATGAGTTGAAGGATGAAGGGAGTGACTATAAGACCTAGAGTTTACTGGAAGGGATGTAAAAGATTTTGCATAAAGGTAAGCAGTGGTTGGCCTCAGGTTTTGAAAAAGATCATTCTAACATGGAAAGTAGGTTTTGTTAGGGCAAAGACAAGCAGGGGGACCAATTAGGAGGTTATTAGAGTAATCCGAGTGAGAGAAAATGGACCTTTGGACAAGGGTGATTCCATGGAAATGAAAGAAGTGTTAAGCTTCTGGATATATATGTTTAAAATTGAGCCAACAAGGTTTAGTAATGAGTTGGATATGAGAAGGGAGAGAAAGATTACTGCAATGATTTTTATTTGAATAACTGTGAAAATGAAGTGGTCTTTTCCTGAAAGAGAAAATTGAGAAAGAAGTTTGAGAGTCAAACTCAACAGATTTTGTTGTTCATAAAACAAATTACTTAAAATAGATTTATATGCAATAGATATAAAATAGATTAAATAAAATAAAAATAGGTTAGATTTCTATTCTAATATTAGGAACCAGTTATTCTTTCAAATATAATTATTTCATGTAATAGTTTTTTAAATGTCATGCTGTAAGTTTTTAGTTGGTTCTTCATTCAGTTGCTTGTCTTTATATTTTCACCTAAAATTTCGGGTAAAATTTATAAATTATTAACCTGCCATATGGAAGTTCTTTTCTACTTTAATTAGAGGAAAGGTATTAAAAGCAAAGGAATATCCAAAAAAAGAATTTGCAGAATTCAAATTCTAAGCATAATTAAATTAAAACTAAGCGTAATTTTTGTATCAACTTTTGTTTAGGATATTAAAGTCCATATATTTCCTTGTCATTGTTTTCCTGTAGGTGTATGGCAATCTAACATCTTGTCAAGCTCTCGGAAACATGTGTGTAATGAACATGAATTATTATGACTCCTCTACTTTTGATGCATGTGGATTGTTTCAGGTTATCTTTGAAAATACTGCTGCACTGGGCACTGTTCATTCTGTTTCCTTTTGGTAAGGTTATTCTAATTAATGAACCAAATTTGCAAATTTGGTCATTGTGACCAAATTCAGTGCAATTATTTTCACAAATATGTACTAATACCGTTCCCCCATTTTTAAAACAATTGTGATTGTTTATAGGAGACAGAATCTTCCATGGCTGTTCTATGGAGACCAGCTAGGATTAGCACCTCAAATACTTAGTACTACACCTCTTCCTACAAATTTCAGTTTTAAAGGGGAAAACCAGGTACAAATCTCTATATTATTGAAGGTTAACTACATTTTGATTTATAATTTTGAAAGGTAACAAGAATATTACTAGACATAATTCTTGATAGATTTTACAAATTTTAGTGACTGAACTAAATCTAAATATTAGCTACTGAGGAACTAAACAATATAGAGTCTAGTTTTCTTACTTGAGTGTGTGGATACCTCTGGATTGTGTGTTATGGCAGCAAGAAGTACCTGTGGCTTGGGAAGGGTTTCATCACCAAACACAAAGCCTTTTCTGTCCTATATCTCCACATTTTTCAAAAGGGCTGCCAAAGATTAAGTGGGATTCTATGCGTTTCCTCAGCATGTGACAGGTCCAAATTCTTACCTTCATTTTTTTGACCTTCTAGAATGAAAGGATAGATTATTTCCTCCTCTATTCATCCCCCATTCACACACACACACACTCATTTAACAGGTTTGAAAGAAGTTATCTGTCACTGCCTCTCAATTCTGAAGTAATAGTTTTTGTGCAAAAACCCAGTCCATTTATATTAAGTGTGTTTAATCAGAGAGATACACTGATTAATTTTTCCTCAAAGTAACAATTGATGAATTCAATATTTGGTCTCTAGAAAAAGAAAAGATCATTTGGCAATGAAAAAATCTGTATAGACTATTATATATACTCTGAAAGTCTGAACTCTGAACGTTTTTATAGACCATTATATATATTCATAGACTTTCAGACTATGTGACATTATTTTATTCTTGTTTTTCTTTAAGCAGAATACAAAACTGAAGTTTGTTGCTGCTTCCTATGATGTGAGAGGAAATTTTCTCAAGTGGCAAACTTTAGAAGGAGGAATTTTACAGGTGAGTATGAGTCTAGAGAGAATCCCTAACATGTCTTATTTTTGACTGAGGCAAAGATGAGGAAAAAACTAGATTATTGCTTGAATAGAGCATCAGTTTGCTTGCTAGAGTTGATTTTTCTTGTTTTGTTTTAAATTGGAATTTCTTAAAACTAAATTATAACAGAGATGCTCCCTTAACTTTTCACTCCCTTGATAACATTAAATAAGTATTATATAAAGTATATATCCATGTTTAGTCTTGAGAACCCTTAAGTATAAGCAAAGAAAAGATTCATAGACATATTTATCACTTGTGTTTCTTTGTTGTAGCTTTGTCCAGACACAGAGACGAGACTAAATGCTGCTTATTCCTTTGGAACAACTTATCAACAAAGTGTAAGTTGGAACTATTTTAGGCAGTCTACATTTTGGCTTCATTTTTCACATCAGCAGTAATTGGAATAATTATTGAATTTTTGAAATTAGTAATTTTTTGCGAAAAGAAAGTGAAAGTGAAGTCGATCAGTCATTTCCGACTCTTTGCAACCCCATGGACTGTAGCCCACCAGGCTCCTCCATCCATGGAATTTTCTAGGCAAGACTACTAGAGTGGGTTGCCATTTCCTTCTCCAGGGGATCTTCCTGACCCCGGATCGAACCTGAGATTCCCACATTGTGGGCTAATGAATAATTTATGAATGATTTTTATTAATATAATCAGCATGAAAACAGTACCTTGTCATCCATAGAGTCTTAAACATCATAATTGTGTATTTGCTTCTGGCATAAAGGTCTTAAAAATAATCTCTACTTTTGAGCATTTTAGAATGAAGTAGAAGTACTTCATTTTTAATAAACAATAAAATGTTATCACTGCCTCTTCCCTCCACCCTCCAGTAAAAATGCTTCCTTTTCTCTTCCTCCTTGCTCACCTCCCTCCCTCCCTGACCTTCCTTCCTTTGGTAATGCATTTTAAAACTACAGTATGGGACAAAGCAATATTATGAGCCATTAAACATTTGAAAGACCTTCAATAGTCTACAAAAATACTTCTTGATAAAATGCTTATACACACACCACAGAACAAAACTGTGATTCCAGCTTTGTTAAAACAATAAAAAGCACCATTGGGGAAAACAAATGAGAAAAAGAAACATTTTTAACAGTGGTTATCTCTGGATGGTGGGATTACAGATTATTTTCTTTCTTTTATACATTTTCCAGATTTTCTATCATGAACTTGAATTTGCTTTTATTATCAGAAATGACTTGTGTTACTTTGCAAAACTGTTGTGTGTCTATTTTGGGCCAGAATAGTCAGTACTTTTTAAATGCCACTGCTCTGTCCTCAGCATTTTATCATTTTTATCTCATCTGATCCATGAAATAGCTTTGTAAAATACATACTAGTTGTGTTTTGTGGATGAGGAAATGTTGCTCAGTAATATTAGGTAATTTGTTCAAATTCTTTCATCAAGTAAATACTCTGTTAGGCTTGAAAACCATGTTTTTTCCATTGAATCCAGTTGCCTCTCAGGGAGTTCACAGCCTAGTAGAGAAAACAACTATATAGACAAATAATTAAAAAGAATGTGATGTGTTGGTCTATAGATACGAACAAGGAACTGTGTTGGTTCAAGGAAGGGTCCTTAACAGTTCCTAGGGAAGTTCAAAAGGCTTTACATGGTGAATGACACTTGAGCCTGCAGAATGAATGTGAGTTTATCAGGGAGCACAGTGGGGAAGGGAATACCAGGCAAGAACACCATTTGCAGTGTCAGAAAGATGTAGAATAGTACAGCATATTTAGAGACTATAAGTAGGTTAGTGTGACTGAACCAGAGACAAAGAGGAAGCAGTGGGAGATAAACCTGGCACTATTAAGGGGAGTCAAATCATAGCCAGTGTTTATCAGGAGAAAGAGTTGGGACCTCACCCCACAGGATAGGAGTTTTTAAACCTTTTTATTGCTGTACAGTTACAGTTGAGAATGAATGTATAGCCTCTCCAGCTGGGTTGTAGGACAAGATTCAGGTGGTTCTTTACTGTTATTTTGGCCCTTATAAAAGAATCATATATAGTATTCATGTTTTAAAAGACGTATGAAAATGTATATAAACAGTATAGTTGGAAGATACTTTCTTTTACAATTACAAATCTTTTAAAGATAATAAATATGCTTTCTAACTTTCAATTTGGGTACTTCTATTTTTAATTTTATTTTTCAGTGTGAGATTCCTGTCCCTAAGATCTTAACTGACTTTCCCAACCCTACATTTTATGATGTGTACCTTGAATATACTGATGAGAATCAACACCAATACATTTGGGCTGTGCCTGTGTTAAACTTAAATCTTCAGCACAAGAAAATGTTTGTGAACCAAGGTAAGGCATCCATACACACCACTCTTTCTCTGAGCTGAAATCAATAAATAAGTCAACCAATATAGCTTAATAAACCACATATTATAAGAAAAGTCATGGATTCTCTATGATGGTAAGCTTGTTGGTTTTTTAAAAATATTTATCTATTTGGCTGCACCAGGTCTTAGTTGCAGCATGTGGGATCTAAGTTCTCTGACCACGGATCGAACCTGGGCCCCCTGCCTTGGGAGCACGGTGCCTTAGCCACTGGACCACCAGGGAGGTCCCTGATTGTAAGATTTTATATAGCATGCCCCACAGTCAAACAGTAGGTTGTTGGTATATTTACTCAGTGTGCTTAGTCACGCAGTCGTATCTGACTGTTTGCGATGCCATGGACTGTAGCCTGCCAGGCTCCTCTGTCCATGGGATTCTCCAAGCAAGAATATGGAGTGGGTCGATCTTTCCTTCTCCAGGGGATCTTCCCGTCCCAGGGATCAAATCTGTGTCTCCTGCATTGCAGGCAGAGTCTTTACTGTCTAAACCACCAAGGAAGCCTTATTTACTAAATATATCAGGCTTTTTATTAAGAAATTTTATCATTTCTGAAAGTTTGTCCTGAGAAAAACAGTAGAACTGTAACATCAGGGCTTCTTCAAACCATCCTTGAGCTGCTTTTTGGACAAATTAGTTTCTTTTGTTGTTTCTCATTTTATAAAATCCTATTTATTCAGGTAATTTTCAGGGAAAATCCTTCCAAACTGATAAAAAGTCCAGACAATCAGAAAACATTCAAGTGCAGTTAGGGAACGCTATTAGCAGGAATTTCTCACAGCAGGAGTTGTTTTGCAACCATCTTATTAAAACAGTACTAATTTTATGTTTTAAATTTGTCCAGTAATCTTCACCTTGAGTGCCATCTTGAACAATTGAAGTATTTTTTTAAACTCATCTTTTTTTTTTTATTGATAAAAGACAGTAGTTCGGGCAAGTGGCTTCTGACTCGGCGCATTTTCTTAGTGGATACACTAAGTGGACGAGAAAATGACTTAGGAAGCCAGCCAAGATTAATTAGAGTCGCCACCCAAATATCACTGAGGTAAACAAATGTCTGATTTACTGAGTGAGGCTTGGAGTATATGGAAAAATGTCATAGTCAAAGTGTTGACCTGTAATTGTCAGATGAAAACAGTTAAGAACACCTAAACTGGAATGACACATAATGTGTTCTTAGATGTTTGTATAGATTGGGATAGACTAATAGAGGAGAGAATTACTTCAGAAGGGCTTCAAGAGTTTGCCAAAATCCATATCCTAAGCCCCACTCTAGACTTGCCAAGTTAGAGCGAGTTAGAGGTGGGGAGCAGTGAAGATCCACGGGCTGACGCAGGTGAGTTAGAGCCCGCCAGACGATCGCAGCAGGCGGGCCTCCTGTGGTTCCATCTCCTTCAGCACCTGCTGCTCCAGGTTGGCCCTCATTAGTTACCAACACCTCGCACTTCCTCGGATACTTGGATGACGGCCCTGCCTTAGGGTGGTGCCATGCAGGCCTCACCGTCTCTTCTCCACTGTGAGATTCCTCTCTTTAACCTTAGCCGGCTTTCCCACTCCAGTGTCTTATGATGTGCACCTTGCATACACTGATGAAAGCCACACCATCATCTTTATGGTGCTTCAACAGGCACTGCTTTTTCACTCTTTTTTCATTTTGATTTTCACGACAATCTCATGAGGTAGGCAGTACAGAAGCTTTGTCCTCTACCTTTCTGAAATCTACCTGTGCTGTTTTTAGCATTCCCTCAATCTACCAATGTAGATTCCCCAGTGAAAATGAAGTTGAAACTAGTCAGGTCTGACTTTATACTGGTGAAACCATGTTGGCCACTGGTACTTGGCATTTTCCTTTCTGAGTTTACGGATGGTATGTTACTAATGTGTTGAATTCAGCAAAATGTACCCTATTATATGCCATAAATAGTACTAAATATGACACATTATCTTTAAGAATTCATCTTTTTAAAATATTTATTTTTACTTTATTTATTTATTTGGCTGTGTTGGATCTTAGTTGTGGCATGTGGAATCATTAGTTGCGTCACGTGGGATCTAGTTCTGTGATCAGGGATTGAACCTGGCCCCGGCTTTGGGTGTGTGAAATCTTAGCCACGGGACCACCAGGGAAGTCACCAACAATTCATCTTTTTTTCAAAATCAGGATATTATCTGCCTTTCTCCAGGTATTACTTTAAGTCCTCAAAAGTGGTACACAATACTTCACTGATTTTATTTGTAAACTTTGTAGGACCTAGATCAAGAAGTGTTTTTTGAGGGTGTATTTTAATATAAAGTTTTGACTACTTCAGATAGCCTGTGTAGTACCATTAGTTTATGTTTAACCTTCTCTAGTTTTTAATAACTGCTGGTTCTGAGATCACCAAGACTATTCATATCACATTCAGAAGAAACAGTAAGTTAAATGTATGTTTAAGGGCCTCAGTGTATTTTTAACTAAAAATGAATTTTCTTTTAAACAGCATCCACCTTGTACCCAACACAAAAAATGGAAACATTTACCCTCCCTTAATTACCATTGCCTACAGTGACATCGACATCAAAGATCCCAACAGCCAGTCTGTAAAGGTGAGTTCCTTCTTGGTCGTTGCCTCTCTATGTGTTAGTGTAAAACTGAGAGAGTTTGCGTTATGATCAAAAGACTATTAGTCCTTTTCAGAGTTTTAAATAAACATAGCACTTTGTATAGTCAAGACAGTTATTTCTTACTAATGGTGGTAAGAGGTGAGTTCTTATGGATTCTGCATATGAAAAGGCAAGAATTAAGTTTGTCAGCGAATGGTGTTGCCAGCCGCTGGGCCTCCCTGTTCTGGATGCCAGGACCTGCTGAGCCATATGGCATCTCCTCTCGTTCTCTTTGGCCACCTTGCTGTGTTAAGATTTTGTCTCCTTGCCTAACTAAACCAGGAACTCAAACCTTAAGCTGGCATGTGTGTTTCTCTTCTCACCAGTCTTGCCCACTTGATAGAGACATACTTAAACAGGCAGAAAGAGAATCTGACTTTTAGCTTTGTAACTACTAGCACTAAAGTGAAATAGAGAATGCAGTTTGGACCTGCCACCAGTCTTCTGACTGTTTCCCAACTCAGTTAAACTTAACCCCAGAACCCGAGTCCTCCCCTGCCTGGAAGGGCCTGCGTGTGGAAGTGAGACCACGTACACACTGAAAGCAGGCTGTACCAAAGAAGGAGCCTGGCAAAGACCGAGCTCTGCCTCGCCCGGCGATTGAAGCGCCCCTGCCTGAGGAGGGGTAGATAAGAGAGGATGGAGGTCAGGACCAGAGCTAATCCTTCTAGACTTCTTCCTCATCCCCTGTCTCCTCCAAAGCATGACAATTAGAAGGTGAACATTCCTTACCTCCCAGACTCACTAATGGCTTTTAACTTCTACTATTTTACTTTTCTGAATTTTAATATTCTAGTTCTTCAACTGGTGTTTTTGGCCTCTGTTGAGCTTGCACTTCTACTCCGCTACTGTTGGATTCAGGCTTTCATAAAACGAAAAGTAGGCACACAGTACGACTTTTCTCTGAAAGGTTTCACATCCTCAGTTTTATTACCTGATTTGATGTTAAAATTCATTTTTGTTGCCTGAATTTATATACACTGTAATGAGAGGAGAAAATCCAGGAACATGTTTAGTAACAACAAAAGACTGCCTTGTTTAAATTTTCCTGGAATGTCATTTTTGGGTAGTTAAGAGTATATTTATCTTAATATAAAACACTTCTGGAAATATTTTTCTTGTCGAAAATAATCTAAACTGTTTTGACAATTGGAAAATAAGAGGTAGGAAAAAAGTTGAGGGAATCATAAAACTATACGAGGAAGCCCACCTCAATCATTCTAATTATAGAATGCACAGTTTTCATCATTTCTTAATTTCTCGTGACAGCTATTGTAAAAGTTCTACATTCATTTTGAGCAACCAGCTGTATCTCTGCTCTCTTACCATCTCTGCAAATAACCTATCTTCCTGTTTTTCTGAGCAGATCAAAACCATCCAATATAAATTACCTCAGATTTCCTCTTTAATACTTCAGTATCTCTGTTTCATTATCTTTCTTGACTCCAGTTCCTATTTCTAAGAATAAAGGACCCTTTCCACTTTCTTAAGCTAATTTTCAACGTTTACTTGTTTAGGATATTTTCTTCTATTTAATTTTATATATTTTATTATAATATATTAATGTGTATTTTCTCCTGTTTCACCCCTGACCTTTTATTCAGCCAGCTTCTCTGCTGGTTCCTTTCCTTTGCCTTTCAGGTTGCCCCATATTAAAAACAAATTAGTGTTTTTCTTTCTGGCTTGCTTCATTCTGTGTAATAGGCTCCAGTTTCCTCCACTCATTAGAACTGATTCAGATGTATTCTTTTCATGTTGATGTATGGTAAAACCAATACAATATTGTAAAGTAATTAACTTCCAATTAAAATAAAATTAAAAAAAGAAATGTAAAATGAAAAAATTAGCACAACAAAACCATAAAATCTTGTCAACTCTGCCAACAATTCAGCTTGCTATCATGTGTCTTTCCTTGATTTCCCAACCATTTATTCTGTAGTCATTTGCAGTTTGGGTCCTGCCATTTTGCTTCTTTGAAAACCTCTTTCATGAAGTCAGCAAGGTATTCCACATACACTGGCTTTATTTCTTTAACTTTACACTTATACAGTTGACCCTTGAACAACACAGATTTGAACTGCATGGTTCTGCTTCTATGTGGACTTTTTTTTTTTATAACTAAATATGTACTGCAGTACTCCTCAAAGTTGGTCCAATTCATGGATGTGGAGGACCAACTCTAAAGTTCTGTCTGAATTTTTGACTGCATCGGAATTGATGCCCCTAACCCCTATATTGTTCAAGGGTCAGTCATACAACACTTGACTCTACTCATGACCTCCTCCTTGACCCTGTTCTGTAACTCTGGTAAGACTTAGGTGTCTTCCCTCTCCTATTTCTCATGCTACTGTTTCTCTTAATCCTTTATGATTCTTCTCCCTCTTGTCTCTGTATAATTGTGTCCCTAAGATTCTTGTTTACACCTTTGATTAATCTGCCTTCTTCCTATGTGATTGTTTAGCCAGTTGCTGAAGTCTTGATACACAAGATAGGCCTCAGTTACAGAAACCTATCAGAAAATGAAATATGATTAATTTGACTTGACTGCTGTTAATGAATCTAATCTACCTTCTAATGAAACCCTCTTTCTTTAATATATGCTCTAAATGGATATTTAAAGTAGTGTGGGTAATTCCCCAAAGTGTATTTATTTATGTGTAAGTAAAGGTCAACTCTAGTAATATTGATAGTTTAAAAGTATGATATTTTTGGTAAAATGCAGCTGTGAATGTATTTTTATAGTAAAATAGGTCTGTATCATATAACTTCAGTATGGCTAATTTGCTCTCTTTTAAACATCAGGTTTCTTTCTCAGTCACATATGAAATGGATCAAGGAGAAGCACATGTCCAGACAGATGTGAGTTTCTTTTAACCTGTCAAAATACTTACAGTATATTTTTTAATTAAAACAAATTTTTTTTACATGTTCAGAAAAGTTGTCAAAATAAAGAGATTGCCACATATCCCTCACCAAGTATCCCTTAGCATTAACATCTTACATAACTGTGGTTATTGTTGCTCAGTCAGTAGTCATATCCAACTCTCTGCGACCCCGTGGACTGCAGCACGCCAGGCTGCATACTGTAGTACAGTGGTCATAATCAGGAAATTAATATTGATGTAGTCCTGTTAACTAATCCAGGCTTTCCTGGTGGCTCAGTGGTAAAGAACCCACCTGCCAATGCAGAGACGCAGGTTCAATTCCTGGGTTGGGAAGATCCTTTGGAGAAGGTAATGACAACCCACTCTAGTATTCTTACCTGGGAAATCTCATGGACAGAGAAGCCTGGTGGGCTTCAGTCCATATGGGGTCATGAAGAGATGGACACTATTTAGTGACTAAACAACAACAAATTAACTACTGTAAATACTTTTTGGATTTTACAGATTTTTTTCACTCTCCTTTTTCTGTTTCAGGACCCAACCATTGTGTGTCTCCTTAGTCTCCTTAGGTCTGTGATGGGTCGTCAGTCATTCTTTGTCTCATGACTGACCCTAACACTGGTATTTTGTCCTTCAGTTGTTTTTATCTGGTATTTTCCCATGATTAAATGTAGTTTCCGCATACATACCATGAAAGTGATGTATACCCTTCTCACTGAGTCATATCAGAAGATACTTGGTGTCAGTATATCTTATTAATGGACTTCCCAGGTGGCACTAGTGGTAAAGACCCTCCTGCAAATGCAGGAGAGATAAGAGACCTGGGTTCGATCCCTGGGTCAGGAAGATCTCCTGGAAGAGGACAGGGCAACTCACTCCATATTCTTACCTAGAGAATCCCATGGACAGATGGTAGGCTGTGGTCCATAGGATTGCAAAGAGTCAGACATGACCGAAGCTACTTAGCACACACCTATCTTATTAACATTGATGTCAACTTTGATCGTATGGCTAAGATGGTATCTGTAGAGTTCTCTATTATATTTTTCCACTTATAATTAATAAATGTCTTGTCAGGAGATACTCGAGATTATGCAAATCTCCTGCTATTATTCTTTTGCCCTCTAATTTTAGCATCCATTGATAATTCTTGGCCAGTAAACAGTATTACTGTGATATTTGTCTAGTGGTGGTTGTGTTTTTCCATCATTTCTTCTATATTGATTAGAATTCTGTAAAAAGGAGTTCTCCCTTTGTCCCCATGGATTTATTTATTCATTTATTATTAAATCAGTATGGGCTCATGAATATTTATTTATTCTAGTAATTTTAATTCATTACCTTCTATTTTCTTGCTCAAATTGTCTGGGATTTGTCCATTGGGAGTTTCTTCAGTTTGGCTCCTATGTCCTTTTGGTGTGCTTTCTAATTTTTGAGCCTGTTTTTGAGTACTTTGTTACTTTTTATTTACAGTATCTTTGAACACTGATGAAATTGCATTATGAAATTACATAAATCTCAATTTTTTTTTTTACTTTAGATTGCTTTAGGTGTGTTGGGTGGACTAGCTGTTTTATCATCTCTTTTGAAGACAGCAGGTTGGAAAAGACGCATTGGAAGTCCCATGATTGATTTACAGGTATAATCACAGGGCTTTTTAAAGTATATGTTTATCTTTTGACTATTTTATATCCTTCTAATAAGACACAGCTAGCGAATGAGTTAAAAGTTGCCCTGAGTTTCTCTGGGGTATATATGACTAGGAGACGTACATGACTAGGAAATGTACCCTTCTTTTCCCTCCAGTGTGCACCACGGCTGGTGGCCAGTCTGCACCCACCAGCAGTGGTCTCCTTCTTTCCTTGCATCCTCACCAACACTTGCTGTTTTCCCACCCTTTCCATTTTTTGCCGATATGGTGGGATTTAATTTCCATTTCTCTGATTACTCTTCATATACTTTGTTAATCATTTGGGCTTCCCCTTCTGTGAACTTCTTATTTATACCACTTGCTCATTTTTCTACTGTTTCCAATTTTTCTTCTTTATTTAAACAAGTTTTTTATATTTTATTTTATTTAGTTCTTTTGTATTTTCTAAATGTAAATCCTCTTTTGGTTTTTGACATTGAAGTTTCTTCTCCAAGAGTAAACCCATCTGTTATTTTATCTGTCTGTTACTTTGTTTAGTAGAAACTCTTGATTTTAATACTGTCAAATCTGAGTAGGTTTTCATATTATGGTGTGTGCTTTTAGGATCTTGTTTAAAATATCCTCCCGTATGTCAAGATTAAAAAGATATTCTCCCATATTTTATTCTATTAACTTTATGGTTTCGCTTCTCATTTAATTGTTTTTACATTTGTTCTTGTTTTTATTTTCATCTGTCATTTATTGAGTATTACTATAAGCCAGGTACTTTTTTAACCTTGACATGTGTAATTCATTTAGTCCTCACAATAGCTCTATGAAGTTAGGTATCGTGGCCATTCCCATTTTATACATGCTGAAATTGTAGAGATTAAATAAATTTCCTATTCATTTAATTTTTACCATATCAAAGTAATAGGTGGTATTTCCATTTAGCTGATTAAGAACCCGAGAAAGGCTCATAGTAAACTGGTTTCTGCTGGGTTATCTTCCTGTCTCCAGAGCTAATGTGCCTAGAAATCAGAGGAGGGGTGCTTGATTTTCTGTTTGGGGAGCCAAGAATGGCATCCAAAAGAGGTGAATTTTAAGCTGGGTTATCTATGCATTATCTGAGTTTGAACAAACTCTTGGAGATAGTGAAGGACAGGGAAGCCTGGCATGCCGCAGTTCACAGGGTTACAAAAAGTCAGACACCACTTAGCAGCTGAACAGCAGCAACAATCTTTGCATTCCACAAATAGTCACTGATGGCCTGCTGTCTGAGTGCCAGATGCTCATGAGGTGCTTGGGGGGTGTGATAATGGGCAAAGGAAGACATGGTCTCTGCCCTCAGAGCTCCAGAGAGTTTGCCAGAGAGAAGAAGAGAAGAATATCTGTTGAAATAATACTCATTTCATTCCCCAAAACATTTGGGATTAATGTGTGGAGTGGTTAATTATTGAGCAAGTTGTTGGAACTGACAGATGAGGCTAAAATTTAATTTTGGCCTAGGTTGTAAAGGACCTTGTGGATCAGGAATTTACATTTTAATGAGGCATCACTGTACATTTTTAAGAAAGAGAGTGACACAGTCCAATTTACATTTTAGAAAGCCAATTCTGATGGTAGTATGGAGGGTACACTGGGGAGAAGGATTCCAAACTTGAAAATTAGAAAGCGGTTCTAAAGTTCTTAGTTGGTGAAAGATGAGAAGGGTTGAATAAGATAGAAGTTATTGGAAACGGATCAAAAGATATCTAGGAAGTGGCTGCAGTCAGTCCTTCTGACTGATCCATGGATACATGAAATAAGACTTCAAGCTTGAGAAACTGGGTTGATAATAATGTTATTAATAATAATATGTTATTAAAGTAGTATAAATAGATTGAGTCTATAACAGCTGTGATTCTCTTTTTAAATTGCAGACAGTTACGAAATTCTTGGTTTACTATGCTGGTGATCTGGCCAATGTTTTCTTTATCATCACTGTAGGAACAGGTCTTTACTGGCTTATTTTCTTTAAAGTAAGTGATTTTCTGAATTTAACCTTAGTGCCACAACCTGAATAACTTGTAAGCTCTCTTTATAAAGCAACTATTTTTACCAGAGGGTGTTTCTAATCAAGAGTACTGGGGGAAGTGCTAAACTCACCGTCCCCTGAGTGTGTTGTGTTTATTTTATGCTTTCTTTGGGTTATAAATTGTGCCTAGTAAAAACCTTGTGTGGTCATACTTAGCAGTGTAATTTTCATCACAGGCACAGAAGTCTGTCTCTGTTTTGCTACCAGTGCCAGCTCAAGAAGAACGTTTTGTTACTTATTGGGATGTGGTTTTGCTCTGAAGGTAAGGTTCAAAGCACAGGTTACTGAATTTTAAGAGTCTGCTTAAAAAAAAAAAGTCTGCTAATAAGCATGTAAGTCTTCAGAGTTAAAATGCTTTCTAAATCTTTGGTGTAAAATTTAGTTGAATTTTAGAAGAAGGTATGAATTGTTCTTTTTTACTAGGAAGTCTGCATTTATTTATAATAGGTATCTCATTCTGAAGATCTGCCTTAAATAATTTTTTACTATTTAATGTAGACTGTTAATCAAGAGTGAATAGTACCACTCTGGATAAAGCGCTGAACTCTTAGCATTGGTTCTCTTTGCCTCCACATTCCTTTCCTCCTCTTCCCATGGGAGCGCCCCCCCTTCCCATGGGAACCCCCCCTTGCTTCACTGTTCTTTCAGTGGATGTGACACTCTTTACATGCCTCTGCCATACATCTCATCCAGTTGTGTTGTGATTATTAAGTGACTGCTGTTCCCACTGATCTGTGAGCCCCAGGAAGAGAGGAATCATCCCATACTTAGATTTTTAACCTTTGTTTGATCAATAATGCACCTTCTCGGAAGAAGCCTCAGTTTAAATATATTCTGTAAATGAAAAGGATTTTTTTTTTTCATCAGAAATTTTAATAGTAGAAATAGAGAAAAAGGCAGTAAGAGCATCCTAAAACTTTCATTAGGACAAACCAATTATAGTTGGAGATACCTTTCCTTTTAAAGAAGTTAAAGGCTTTTGAAGCCTTGGGAAAGAGAGTCTTTAGGCAAGATCCCTGTGTGAGGAGGGAGGCAGTATGTCTACCTTCATATTCCTATTCCTAAGAAAGACAGAAGAAGGAAAGGTGAAATTAATATGTGTGCAAAAAGTCTGTGGATTTGGTGACTGTTACATGATGAGTTTCTGGTGAGCCCCTGATGGTATGACAACTTTGTTACTTGTGAAACTTACAGTGAAAATGTTAGTCGCTCTGACTCTTTGCGACCCCATGGACTGTAGCCCACCAGGCTCCTCTGTCCAGGGATTCTCTGCAAGAATACTGGAGTGGGTTGCCATTCCCTTCTCCAGGGGATCTTCCTGACCCAGGGGTTGACCCTAAGTCTTCCCCATTGCAGGCAGATTCTTTACCATTTGAGCCACCAGGGAAGCCCCATATATCTTCTTGTGATTGCAGATGTTTGTTTCTTAAAGAATCAGTGTGGGTTGCATAAGCAGACTTAATGCCAATACTTGAACGTGTTTTGTTTGTCACTCTTAGGCTCTGCAATTTTTGCATAAGCTCATCTCCCAGATTACCATAGACATATTCTTTATCGATTGGGAGCGGCCTAAAGGAAAGGTTCTTAAAGCTGTTGAAGGTAATGAAAGTGACCATTTGTACCAAGTTTCTTTTGCCACCATTGTAAAGCGAAGAAGGTGAAACGTTTTACTCATTTTATCTCCTCAATCAGGTGAGGGTGGTGTCCGGAGTGCTACTGTTCCTGTAAGCATATGGAGAACTTATTTTGTGGCAAATGAATGGAATGAAATTCAGACTGTGAGAAAAATTAACCCACTCTTTCAAGTACTTACTGTCCTCTTCCTTTTGGAGGTATAAACTATTTGATATAATTGTATGCAATTTATGGGTACCTCATAAATGTCAATTTAATGTAATTATAGCTAAGTTTTCCTGTCAGAGAGTTTTCTAAAGTTTAAAATATTATTATTATTGAGCCTTCAAAAAATACACGTAACATGAAATGTATCATTTTAAGTGTACAGTTCAGTACTGTCAAGTACACTCGTATTGTCGTACAGTCCATCTCTAGAACCCTTCATCTTGCAAAACTAAAACTCTGTGCTCGTCTTTTTCCCTCTCCCCAGACCTGGAACCACCATTCTACCTTCTGTCCTGGAACACCTACTAAGGACCGTGTCCTTTGTTAGGTTTTGGGGATATAGCCTAACAACACACACTGAATGGGTACATGCTTATGACCCCTTTACAGTTATTTGATGGACCTGGGTATAATTATCAAAGGAAGTATTCAGAACTGAATTGAGACTGAAATATGTAAACTGCATAAGTAACAGATTTTCTCTAGAACTAGCTGCTTAAGTAAGGTTTGATATAAATTCTGTTGGACTCCTTTGTCTGCCTTCCTTTTTCCTTCTTTCTTGCTTTTCTCCTTCCTTCCCTTTTTTGAACCTAGAAGAACATGTGTGTCTCTGGAACATAAGAACACTATCTCAAAAACTTACTTATAGTCCTATTTTTTAAAGCTTAAAAGGGATTGTGTGAGAAAGTTATTTTATAATCAAGTAAGTTTGGAAAATACTAGATTCCATAAAGTCATGTAACTTCCTTTACCATAAAACTTTCCAGAGCCTTTAATCTATGACAGTAGAAAGCATAGAGGTGAGTATAACATGATATCTTCCTCAAAAGGCATTTTGGAAAATAATGTTTTAAAGTATAAAAAGTATTTTGTGTAGTGCCTGGCATGGATTGCTGGTTGTTCATTGGTAGTTTACTGAAAGTGAAAAGTGAAAGTGAAAGTTGCTCAGTTGTGTGCGACTCTTTATGACCCTATGGACTATAGTTTATGGAATTCTCTAGGCCAGAATACTGGAGTGGGTAGCCTTTTCCTTCTCCAGGGGATCTACCCAACCCAGGGATTGAACCCAGGTCTGCCACACTGCAGGCGGATTCTTTACCAGTTGAGCCACAGCTTTATTTTTTTGACAGAAAATTTAAGCTTTGTCAGTGTATATGATAATAAGGTTATATTTGGCTTTGAGTCAAAGGGGATGACAGAGGATGAGATGGTGGGATGGCATCACCAACTCGATGGATATGAGGCTGAGCAAGCTCTAGGAGCTGGTGATGAACAGGGAGGCCTGGTGTGCTGCAGTCCACAGGGTCTCAAAGAGTTGGACGTGACTGAGCAACTGAACTGAACTGGCCTTGAGTCATATCGAAGAGACTACCTAATGGACTAGCTAAAATTTTGTTTTTAATACTTTGGAATTAAAATACTTGATAATTATTTTTACCTAGATTTTCTACTTTTGTATAAACTGAATACTTTAGTTTTTCAAGGGAAGGAGTAGAGAGAGGTGTCTCAATTTCAGACTACAGGGTTTTTTTTTCCATATATTTTAAAATTATTTTGTTCTTTTTATTTAAGGTTGTGGGATTCAAGAACTTAGCATTAATGGACTCATCTTCTAGTCTTTCCAGAAGCCCACCTAGCTACATAGCTCCTTACAGCCGCATTTTGAGATATGCAGTGTCTTCTGCTCTTTGGCTGGTCATTGGAATTATACAGGTAACAGGAGATTATACTTTTAAGCAACATTACCTCTCTATATTTTAAATTCTGTTTATATACTGATCATCAGCTGTTGACCACAACAGGATTTCTATAGTATAAAGAAGGTGACAAGAACAAGAATAAAGATTCCCTGGTAGCTCAGACGGCAAAGAGTCTGCCTGCAATGCAGGAGACCCAGGTTCAGTCCCAGGGTTGGGAAGATGCCCTGGAGAAGTAAATGGCAACCCACTCCAGTATTCTTGCCTGGAAAATCCCATGGGCGGAGGAACTTGGCAGGCTACAGTCCATTGGGTCGATGTATTAATAATAAAGATAGCAAATAGCTAATTCTTACATAGTATGCTAATCTAGGCACTGTGTTAATTGCATTACACAAATGAACTTACTTAATCTTTATAATAGCCCTCAGAGATAGATTCTTTTAAATATCCCCATTTTATAGATGAGGATGTGGTGGCACAGAAAGGTTAAATATTTACCCAAATATTATATTAGAAATTGGTTAGAAATGAGCAGAACTGGAATTTGAACCCAGAACAATTAGAAATCAGCAGAAAGAAAAAGAAACCAGCAGAACAGAAATTTGAACTCAGGCAATCTGATTTCAGATTTCATTTCTTATCAATAGTGGGGCTCTGAAGGGTCTTTCAGAGTCTGCTGGATTTAGTTTATATATAATGATAGGAATTGCTAAGGTACCCTCAATCTTTGCTTTTGAAAACTAACATTTTGTTTACATTCATTTATATATCATTAAATCTCACTCAATTACCAGTAGCCCTGCTGAAATTTTCTATGAAATATTAATTGAAATAGCTGAAACTAAAAATAAATCTGAGGATCCACGGCTCTAGCAGAGGATCTTTGCTATGCTTATTTCCTTTATCTTCTTATAGCTAAAAAATAAAAAGAATGAAAGAAAAAAGGGAGAAGCAGGAGCTACAGCACTTAGATAACTCTAGTCTCTGCATTTCTTTCTCTTGCTTACAGACACTCCAATGAGTGGGAAAAGCCTTTCAGTTTGGTTAAGATTTCTTTACCTTTTAAATAAGCAAAGGAAGGTGGGACTTCCTATAAACTGGAGAGCTTATATTTGCCTTAAAAACTAAATTTTAAAAGATTTTGGAATTGAAGTCCCCAAATTCCTACAGAATTGGATCTAGGTGTCATTGTTAACAGTTGTTCAAACTTAAAGCTGCAGAATAGAGCCAGTGAGGGATAGTTTGACAATCACAGAAGAAAGACAAACAGAAATTAGGATTTGAAATAAAATTAGATTAAAATAATATGGGGTTTGACTTTTTTTTTCCCTTTCAGTTTTCTTGAGATATAACTTACGTGAAAGTTGCTCAGTAGTGTCGGACTTTTTCTGACTCCATAGTCCATGGAATTCTCTAGGCCAGAACACTGGAGTGGGTAGCCATTCCACTCTCCAGGGGATCTTCCTAACCCGGGGATCAAACCCAGGTCTCCCACATTGCAGGCAGATTCTTTACCAGCTGAGCCACCAGGGAATCCCTGGTGACATACAGCAGTGACAGGGACTGTTGTCTGTCACTGTATGTCACTAATACAGTTTTTGTGAACCGATCAGATTTATCTGGATGTGGAGAAAGCAATGGCACCCCACTCCGGTACTCTTGCCTGGAAAATCCCATGGACGGAGGAGCCTAGTGGGCTACAGTCCATGGGGTCGCTAAGAGTCGGACACGACTGAGCAACTTCACTTTCACTTTTCACTTTCATGCATTGGAGAAGGAAATGGCAACCTACTCCAGTGTTCTTGCCGGAGAATCCCAGGGACGGGGAGGCTGATGGGCTGCCGTCCATGAAGTCTCACAGAGTCAGACACGACTGAAGCGACGCAGCAGCAGCAGCAGAGAATTTAAAGGAATACCATCTGAAGCTTTTCATATTGGTTGAGTACAACAACTGAAAAAAAAACCCAGACTGAAATGAAAGTAGCTTTTCTCTGTCTCATGCGAAAGAAGAGTAGGGGTCAGCAGTGCAGGGCCAGCAGGGTGGCTGCCGTCAGACCTGGAGGCCTGTTGTTCTGCTTTGCCCCTCAGGACTTCACCTCTCAGGTCATTTCATGGTCCATAATGTCTGATGGGGTTGCAGGTGTGAACCAGAGGAGAAGACCTCACCCTTTCCTCTTTTTTTTTTCCACTATGAATTTTAATTGAAAACATTACAACAGCTTAACTACCCATGATGAATTATGAAACTTTAGTAGTTAAATTATTATTATCATTTATGAGGCATTTATTCTTCCTTATTTTATAGACCTGCAGAAACTTTGCATACTTGTGTTTTCTCCATTTCAGAGGAAGATTGTGAAAAGAAAGTCTAAAAGTTTTATAAATCAAAACCTAATTGAGAAGTAAAACACAGGCAGAACAGAATCTGTGTATAGCTGAGTGTAGGTGGTTTTTAGCTCGTATTTTAGGTATGAAAACTGTTTAGCTCATTTCACACAAAACAAGCAGGTGAGGTAGTAAAGCTGAGCCGTGAAAACCCCTATCAGTTATTTTTAGCATGCCTCTTAATTTTGTTTTCCCCTGGTTTCTTGTCTTGTGTGCCGGAGTCTCGAACAGGTAACCCCTTGAGGAGGTGTCGGCGATAAATGGGCCGTGAAGGAAACATCAGGAAACGCAATAAGGCAAATCCTGCCGTAACTATGTAGCCCACCCAGACTTGTAGCCACATACCCATAGATAAATCCAAGTGCTGTAGAAAAGAGTCAGATCCTGAAACATGTTCAGCTAGTGTCTGGCCCTTGTAATTCTTGAGTGTGAGCAATGAGTCCAATGCTCCAATATGACAGGGTGAGCAGGTGGGAATGGGGCAAGGGCCCCAGCTTGGGGGCCGTGCGGGCCGGGGGCTGGCCCTCCCTGCAGACTAGAGGGCCGGCTGAGACAGGGAGTGTGATGACCGCTCACCGCTCCTCCTTGAGAGCCTTTTCAGAAGTGTCTTCGACCTCTCCTTGGCCAGAACTTGGTCACATGGCCACTCCTCCCCCACTGTCCGCTGGGCAGCAGCGTGCCCACACAAAGGGTCTGTCCCAAGGAGAGAGGGGAAAGGCTCACTGGAGCAGCAGCTAGCCGTCCTGGGCGCTACCGTCTAACCTTGTTTTCTGTTTTTCACTCTGCTGTCATTTGGTAGAGACGTATGTCTCTCCATGGTCACATCCTCAGATTATCAGTGTTTATGCACTGATAAAGAGTTCCTTTAACCTTAAAGGTTAAAAGAGTTAACTTTTAGCAGTTCCATAAATTTGTCTCTACAAACGCTTCTTGATTCTCATAAGGTTAGGTTTTTTTATTCACTCCCCAGCCCAGCTTCTTCAATTTTTAAGTGATATCTCTTAGTTTTTAAACTGTTAGTGTTTTTCATGTCATTTAAAGGAGCTTTAAAATATGAACGTAGTGTATTCAGGGAAGGGTTTTTAGTATTTAGCTCCGGTAGATTCATTTATGTATTAATTCCCATATCTGAGTATATTTTATGTGGGAGGCACTGGCCAGCCCAAAGATATGCTGTAATAGGAACAAGTTACAAGTGTGACACGTGCTGTGAGCGTCAGCAGGCAGATGAGATAGCAAGTAGAGGGAGGTAAGAGGGAGGAAAGTTGGGAGTGGGGACAGGTTTGAATAAGGTGGTTAGGAAATGTTGTCTTTCTCTGAAGGATATCTAAGCTCTACAGTGTAAACTCTTCTCTTTTGATTTATATAACTTCCCTTTGCAGCATTATTAAATCTAAGAAAACACTTGAAACCATTCCATCTGAATGTTTAACACATTATCTGTAGTTGAAACACAATACTTGATAATGCTTTTTATATGCTACTCTATCAGAGATTAATTTGAAAAACAAGCAATTTTCTCTAGTAGACTTTGGAATTTAGGAGATAAGCAGAATTGCAGAACAAGACCTAAATTGGCCATAATGCATTGGTTTATCCTAAGGTTTTCAAAGCCACTTACTTCCTCTCCCTGTGTTTGTCCTATCTTATTTTAATGACACAGAAAAGTTTTTAAATTCAAAATAAACCCCCTCAGTGAATCTTAACAGAATTCCAAAACACTCTTCCTTTGACAGAAGAATAGGAAGTGCTAAGTAGGATTTTATCCCACAGGAATCATTATTGGCCCCTATGTTCTTGTTTGGAACTTAGTTTTTCTTAATATACTATACTGTGGCTATAAAAGAAAATTAAATCCTAAAATCTAATAAGCATGAACTTGGCTTAATGTTTCAGATTGTGTTCTTTGGTGTCTTCTATGAGAGATTTATAGAAGATAAAATTCGACAGTTTGTTGATTTGTGCTGTATGAGTAATGTAAGTACTTTCTGACTTTATCTTGCAACTCTTATTTTCTCTCTTTTTAAAGGTCATGAGTACATTAAAAGAGGCTTTAAAATTGATTTGCTATGATTGGATTTTTAGTCTGATTTCCACTGGTGGTTAATTCCAGAGATGGTTTTAATGAGCTACAAGTTTAATATTTGCTGCCTTAAGTTTTCCTTCTCTATTTGCAACTTCTTAATTATAAATCCCTTATGCTACCAAATAGTTGAAAGGTTTTCATGTATCAATCCTGTTTGTTCTTTTCTTGGAAGTGTCTTCAGTCTCTCTTTCATCTGCTTTTTAAAATAACCTCATTATCCTTTATTACCTTATTATTCCCTTTATATGTTGTCTAAGAATTCAACTCATTATTTTGAGAGAAAGGAAGCAATTTCAAGAAGAACTTAATTTTTATTGTTTTGCAGATGAATTGCTAACGGGTCCTTCTCTTTTTGTAGATATCAGTGTTTCTGTTATCCCACAGATGTTTTGGCTACTACATCACGGTAGATCAGTACATGGGCATGCTGATACTAATATGGAAGAAATGAATATGAATCTTAAAAGAGAAGCGGTATATATTACACCTTTTTGTTTTTTTAAACTGAGAGGTTCTTGTAATCTGGGATTTGTAGTAGTATTTTTTTAAAATCCTCATTGATTACTTTTAAAAGTTGCTAGAATATCAACTCATTACCCTGAACATTAAAAGAGAACGAATCACATATCCTGCAGTTACTTTATGGAGTGTATTTCAAGGTAAACTGAATAATTCACGAGGGAAGGTGAAGGTGAAGGTGAAGGTGAAGTCGCAGTCGCTTAGTCGTGTCCAACTCTTTGCGACCCCGTGGACTGTAACCTACTAGGCTTCTCCGTCCATGGGATTCTCCAGGCAAGAATACTGGAGTGGGTTGCCATTTCCTTCTCCAGGGGATCTTCCTGGCCCAGGGATCGAACCCAGGTCTCCCACATTGGAGGCAGACGCTTTAACCTCTGAGCCACCCCTGCCCCCCCTAAAGGAAGCAAGTAAAAGAATTCTAAATTAGAAAATTACCATTTTGTACTGACTAATGAATTAATGCATATAGGCTACAATCATTAATGGATGCTAAAACAATTAAGTGAAGCATAACAGGGAACTTTATAATCAGGTTGACATTATCTGAACACACTGGCTCAATCTTACAACATGTAAAAATTAGGAAGACTGACATTATGTACTTCCTGTTATGATGCAGTGAGAAAGTACATAATATCACCCATGAAATACTCTTGCCTAAGAAAAATTAGCCTGAATGTAATCAAGCCTCTAGCTCTGACAGAAAATCATGTCTCTAGTTTACAGTAAATAGAGGGGATAGAGAGACAAAATAAGTAATACCACAGAACTGTTTAGCCAGAAGCAGAATGTTAGAATGTCTCATAAGACAAATGACCCGGTGTCCCCAACAAATTAGAGGCATGAAAAGAAAAGAAGTGATAGTGGTGGTAGAAGAAAGTTGTTAGATGTTAATTTTAAGGAAAAAAAGTCAAATACAACATGTAGACTTTGAATCCTGATTCAAAAAACCAACTATCAAATTAGAAAAAAAACCTTTGGAAAAAATCTTGGCGATTTAATGGGCTAAATATTAAGGTATATTAAGGAAAGATCAATTTTATTAGGTGTGAAAATGGCATTTTTTTTCAAGGTCTTATTGGTTAGAGATACTAATTTGCAAATGAAATGACATGGTATCTGGAGTTTGCTTTAAAAGAAAAAAGTTGGGAAAATAGATGAAACAAAATTGGTAAAATAGTAATTGTTGAAGTTGAATGATGGGTGGTTCACTGTTCTCTCTACTGTATATTTTAGAAAACTTCCATAAGAAAATTTTAAAAAGAAAAATATGTACCTAAGAGGATTTATTGATTAAGGGACTATACCTGTCACTTGCAAGAATTTAAAACATGGTCATAACATCTCAGTTCAGTTCAGTCGCTCAGTTATGTCCGACTCTTTGTGACCCCATGAACCTCAGCACACCAGGCCTCCCTGTCCATCACCAACTGCCAGAGTCTACCCAAACCCATGTCCATTGCGTCGGGAATGCCATCCAACCATCTCATCCTCTGTTGTCCCCTTCTTCTGCCCACAATCTTTCCCAACATCAGGGTTTTTTTCAAATGAGTCAGTTCTTCTCATCAGGTGGGCAAAGTATTGGAGTTTCATCTTCAACATCAGTCCTTCCAGTGAACACCCAGGACTGATTTCCTTCAGAATGGACTGGTTGGATCTCCTTGCAGTCCAAGGGACTCTCAAGAGTCTTTTCCAACACCACAGTTCAAAAGCATCAATTCTTCAGTGCTCAGCTTTCTTTATAGTCCAACTCTCACATCCATACATGACCACTGGAAAAACCAAAGCATTGACTAGATGGACCTTTGTTGGCAAAATAGTGTCTCTGCTTTTTAATATGCTGTTTAGGTTGGTCATAACTTTCCTGCCAAGGAGTAAGCGTCTTTTAGAGGAACAATTTATTTAATACATTGAACTGAATCAGTTGTTAACTGTGAGAAATTATACCTGGATTGAAGGGTTAAATTTTAAAAATGAAACTATGAAAACCTAGAAAAGAATATTTCAGTTTGAGAGATGACAAAACATAAAATAGAGAAAGTATCAAAGTATTGTTTATTGTACAGAATATTTATTAATGCATAGAACATTTGTATAGCCACAATTATATAGATAAAAGATGTAGGGTAAAATTTCCATAGTAAATATGACAAAGATATTGATCACAATACTGAAAACATATAACTCAGTAAGCAAACTAAGGTAAAAGCTTAACAGAGGGAATCCCCTGGCAATGCAGTGGTTAAGACTCTGTGCTTCCTTCGCAGGGAGGCTGATGTGACCTTGGTTGGGAAACGAAGGTTCTGCCTGCTGCACAAGCACAGCCAAGAAAAAGAAAAAAAGCAAAAAACAAAAAAAACAAGAAACTTCTTCGGTGACAAAAAGATTTTTTAAAATAAGTAAATAACAGAATAGACTAAAACCTCTAAAAAATATTAAACTCACAAATCATGGAGGAAATGAATGTAAAAATAACATATTTATTTTCTTCAAATTACCAAACTTTTATTTTAAAAAGCTAATACTGAGTAGCATCAAGGACAGGGTGTAATGGGCGCTGATCTTTTTAGGATACATTTTCATAAACCTGCTGGAAAGCATTTGTTACCAAGAGTTTTCTGAGAGTTCATTATCTTCAGCTTACTGATTCTATGAATCTTAACGAAAGGAAATAATTAACAATGTGAATAAGTGATTATGTTCAGGATCTTTATCATGGGTTATTTATAAGGACAGAGAATACATAAAAATGAAAGTCTAATACTGAGTAGCATCAAGGACAGGGTGTAATGGGCGCTGATCTTTTTAGGATACATTTTCATAAACCTGCTGGAAAGCATTTGTTACCAAGAGTTTTCTGAGAGTTAATTATCTTCAGCTTACTGATTCTATGAATCTTAACGAAAGGAAATAATTAACAATGTGAATAAGTGATTATGTTCAGGATCTTTATCATGGGTTATTTATAAGGACAGAGAATACATAAAAATGAAAGAATATTAAGTAAATCAGTTTTATCTATACAGTAAAACCTTAGGTAAACATTAAAACGTATGTTTTATAGAACATTTAGTGATCCCAAGAGTTGCTCAGAATATAATGTTACAAGAAAAAGAAATCAGTATGATCCAGATTTTATACCATCTCTATGTATATGCTTAGACAACAGCTAATGAAATACCTTAAAACACTGGTATCCCCTGGTATTGCAATTATAGATGAGTTTTTTTTTTTAATTTCTCTGTATTTTATAAATTCTCTATAATCAGAATTTTTTTTTTATAAAAGAAATTCACTACACATAGGCTGCCTTGAAGTCAGTAGAAAACCAAGTGTCAAGTTTGCAGCTTAGGTTTAGACAAAGGAGGAGAATGTTAAGTTCCAGAGTAGGCATATAAAGTTAAGAACGGAGGCAAGAATACTTAAGCTGAACCATGAAGCATCTGTGAGAATTGGCTAGGTCGAGGGTAGGGTAAAATGTTACATATGAGAGACATATCTCAGAAATCAAATTGTGTCAAAGAGACTTGCAGTACAAATCTGATCTGTAACATTAATCATTGGGTCATATATCACTACCTTTTTAGTGAAATTAATTGAGGAAGTGTATTCAAAGTGTTTGACACTATTTCCACTGTTTCCTCACCTATTTCCCATGAAGTGGTGGGACCAGATGCCATGATCTTCGTTTTTTGATGTTTAGCTTTAAGCCAACTTTTTCACTCTTCTCTTTCACTTTCATCAAGAGGCTTTTTAGCTCCTTTTCACTTTCTGCCATAAGGGTGGTGTCATCTGCATATCTGAGGTTATTGATATTTCTCCTGGCAATCTTGACTCCAGCTTGTGCTTCTTCCAGCCCAGCGTTTCTCATGATGTACTCTGCATAGAAGTTAAATAAGCAGAGTGACAATATACGGCCTTGACGTACTCCTTTTCCTATTTGGAACCAGTCTGTTGTTCCATATCCAGTTCTAACTGTTGCTTCCTGACCTGCATATAGGTTTCTCAAGAGGCAGGTTTAGGTGGTCTGGTATTCCCATCTCTTTCAGAATTTTCCCTAGTATATTGTGATCCACACAGTCAAAGGCTTTGGCATAGTCAATAAAACAGAAATAGATGTTTTTCTGGAACTCTCTTGCTTTTTTGATGATCCAGCCTTTGTTGGCAATTTGACCTCTGGTTCCTCTGCCTTTTCTAAAACCAACTTGAACATCTGGAAGTTCACGGTTCACGTATTGCTGAAGCCTGGCTTGGTGATTGCAGCCATGAAATTAAAAGACGCATACTCCTTGGAAGAAAAGTTACGACCAACCTAGATAGCATATTCAAAAGCAGAGACATTACTTTGCCAACAAAGATCCATCTAGTCAAGGCTATGGTTTTTCCTGTGGTCAGGTATGGATGTGAGAGTTGGACTGTAAAGAAAGCTGAGCGCTGAAGAATTGATGCTTTTGAACTGTGGTATTGGAGAAGACTCTTGAGAGTCCCTCGGACTGCAAGGAGATCCATCTAGTCCATTCTGAAGGAGATCAGCCTGGGATTTCTTTGGAGGGAATGATGCTGAAACTGAAATTCCAGTACTTTGGCCACCTCATGCGAAGAGTTGACTCATTGGAAAAGACCCCGATGCTGGGAGGGATTGGGGGCAGGAGGAGAAGGGGACAACAGAGAATGAGATGGCTGGATGGCATCACTGACTCGATGGACTTGAGTCTGAGTGAACTCCGGGAGTTGGTGATGGACAGGGAGGCCTGGCGTGCTGCGATTTATGGGGTCGCAAAGAGTCGGAGACGACTGAGCGATTGAACTGAACTGATTCAAAGTGTTTAGAGAACAAAAAGAGACCATTTATAAAAGTTAGTAATTCTAAGACTAGACTTTTTATCATTTATTAAAGGGCAATAAATTGATTATAAAGAAGCTAAGACTATCAATATATGATAAGCTTAGTATTTGAGGATTGTTTTTTTTTTTAAGTAAGTAGGAGTAAAGCCACCTGCACAGAGGTATGATGTAGAAATTATTAAGACCTGGAGGGTAGTGGCAATCTTGGCTACTATTAAAATTGCTTTGTCTCAAATAGAGTTTCAGTACAACTTCAGCTGGCTTCCAAGTCTTGTAATATTAAATATTGCATCTTCTTTTTAAGATAGGCAGAATTTTCATTATCTTGATCTTAACATAATTTTTTTTAACTTTTCAGGAAAATTTATGTAGTCAAAGAGGTTTGGTACCTAATACAGATGGTCAGACTTTTCAGATTGCAATTTCTAGCCAGATGAGGCAACACTATGACAGAATTCATGAGACACTAACAAGGGTTTGTATAACTACAATGCAGATATATTTTCTCAATATTTCGTGTTATTTAGATACCGAGAACGTAAGGCATGTTTCATTTACCCTTGTCTCTTTTCACATTAGAAAAATGGCCCTGCTAGACTCTTGAGTTCCTCAGGAAGTACTTTTGAGCAGAGTGTAAAAGCATATCATACTATGAATAAATTTCTTGGCTCTTTCATCGATCATGTATGTATCATCATTTATTTTTAAGCTAGAGTCAAAATGCAGTATTTAAAAGGGTAACCAGGAATGTCAGTTATTTCTTCTGTGAACCAAGTCAATGAACTTAGAACCCTTGTGGGGTTGGTTGGTTGGCTGTTTTTGCTGTAAAAACTAATACTGTTTTGGCTGAAAAAATTAATACTTTGTGGATGGATTAGGTTATGTAAAAGTAAAACGAGATTTTTACATGTCTATTAACATGATGATTACCTTAAAATATGTCTATACTGGAATTTTGTTAGTTACCAAATATTATCAACTATTTATTGTAGAAATATGCTATGATTGTATTCATGAAAAGCTCGTTAAAACTAATTTTCAGTACAGCTAGCCCTAAGTACTACTATCAGAGTTTAAAATTTAAAACATTCTTTAAGGAATTTTGTTATAAGGTCCAGTGTAATAAATTGTCTTTGAAGAACCAAACCCAGAGATTTTGTTTGGGTACTTTCATTTTTCTTTTTCTTTCCTCCTGATTTTATAAAAATTGGAAAGCATTTATTTCACTGCTGTTTTCAAATGACTCTTATTTTTTGTATTAGGTTCATAAGGAAATGGACTACTTTATAAAAGATAAATTGCTTCTTGAAAGAATTCTTGGAATGGAATTCATGGAACCAATGGAAAAAAGCATCTTTTACAATGGTATCCTTCAAAATGCCTTTGATGAATTTTATTTTTATTTCCCAAGCTTGAAAGAACATAATTATAGTTATTATCTTTTGATTTTATACCTTTATCTAGGAAACTTAGTAAACTGCATGGAATTATAGTATTTTTCTATGTCCCGTTTTACTATAGGTCATGTAGAAAGAAATATATATACAAGATAATTATTCTACAAAAAAGTAAAAAAAATGAAACTGAATTTTAAAATCAGTTGTACACATGGAAGAGATACATACAAATACATAAAACAAATACATAAAAGTTTAGGTATTGAAGTATTCATTCAGTGGCACACTTATGAAACATTTAAAGAAGAATGTTCATGACTTATGTTAAGTTTTCATTTTATCCAACTTCTTAAAAATGGCACATATGTAGATACAAATAGTGACTAAAATGGTTTTTTTATCATTAAAAAGAAAGTATATATGTCACTTTTAATATATATGTTAATAACCTCTTGTGTGGCTTGGGAAGAATGGAAATGGTATGCTATACCCAGTATCCTGGCCTGGATATCACTCACCCTGGTGTTATTGAGAAGCACATGTTGTGCCAGTCCTGGGATACACAGACCAGTGGTCCCTCCCTTGGGCATCTTGATAGCAGATTGTGGAAGGTAGGCATGTGATGGATGAGTGGAGTGATGCTGGGATAGAAGTGTGTGCAGACACGAGTTATACTGGGTGTGGAAAGGAAGCTTAGCTGGACGCAGAGTGAAGCCAGATGAAACATGGTGAAGTCTGAAGTGGGTCTTAAAAGTAAGTTGGTTGTCAAACAGGAGGGTCCAGGGAAGAGAGGCGAAAACATTTGTGCAGAAGGGAAAGGGCATTATGCACTTAGAAGCTTCATGACTGAAGCCTGGAATGGAGCGAGAGGCTGCATGAATGATGAAGAGGGCAGAGACCAAATCCCAAAGGTCTTGTCTGACACCTTAAGGAATTTTGCTTTATTTTATCCATAGAGCACTTGTTTCCAAAAACATTTTTTAAAATGTTTTGTCCTACAGGACATGCACTGGTTGCTCCATGAAGGTATGAGAAGAAAACATTAAAATATCTATTTGTATATTTGCAATTCCATCATTCTTAATTTATATATTTTAAAAATTATATGTAGTAGTAATTCATAAACTATGCCTATTATGAGATGCATGCTCAACATTTTATTCTGATAGGGATACATGATCAGAATAATTTGGAAACCACTTCTAATGAACATGGATGTCATCAGAATGCCTTCATATCTGATTCATAAATTGGAAGAATTATTTTGGCAGGAGTTAAACAGATGCAAGACTATAATAATATAACTTAGTCATTAAGAATATAGCTTTCCTCGTCTTGGGTTTGAAATCTGCTACTAGTTTCGTGAACTTGAGAAAGTTGTTTTCCTTTCTTAACTTTAATTATTAAACTCCTGTAAAGTATAACCTTCTAAAGGTTATTGCATTTACACATGTGTAATCATTGTGTAAAGAACCTGGTGTGAGTAGGCACTCAGTAAAGTGATGTTGTTACCATTTCTAATAATAATAATACAGTCATTATCAGTATCTTCATCTCTGTTGGGAAATGAGAATATGAGCAAAGGCAGTAGTGATGGGGATAAAGAGGAAGAGATTGCCAGAAATGTTAAGGGAAAGAAGGGGTAGGAGAGAAGGAGCAGTCAAAAATGATGTGGACTTCCAGCTTGACGAGGTGGCTGGCGCTGGTGCCACCCTTCACCAAGACACGGAGTGGAGTGCAGGATAGGCTGTGAGGGGAAGAGGATGGGTTTGGTTTTGAGTATGTGGTGTCTTGTGGCACCTTTGGGAACAGCTTGGAAGAGGTGTTCAGTCGGCCATTAAATGTAAGGGGCTGGGGGACTGGATCTGAGGGGAACGTGAAAGCGCACAGTAAGTTGGGAAGTCTCATCAGAGGAGGTCATTGCTGGAGCAGCAGCAGTGAAAAGTTGCCCAGGAAGAGTCTACAGAGCTGGCTTGTTTGTTAGAGTATGTATACAGGTATATGCACAGAAGAGCACATCTTGTAAGGATATAGCTTCATGCTCAGTGAATTTTCACAGACTGAATATATTCCTGTAACTAGCATCCTGATCAAAAAAAGTGTTATAAGCAAGCCAGATGCCCTCTTGTATAAAAACAAGGGTCCTAACTGGGTGTTCCTGGGCTGCTGCATCGCTGAAGAGGCTCTGGCCCTCCCTGAAATTGTGTGCAAGAATCATATGTGTGTGCTTTCTTCACTGCCTCCTGTGAAAGGGTCTGTACCTTTCATTAGAATTTTAAAAGCATGTTCATATCCCCAAAAGGATGAACCCACCCCTGCTTGGAGAGTGAAAAGAGGTCTCAGAGCAGAACCTTGGGGAACTGGTTGAGGCATAAATTGTAACACACTCTTCTTCTAGTCCTTGCTGGTTTTGTTTTGCCTTAAAAAAAAATTGAAGTATAGTTGATTTACAATGCTGTGTTTTTATTTACAGTGCTCTGCTGTACAAGAGAGTGTGCTTTGCACTTTAATCTTTTGAGAATTTTTCTAAGATTCTTTAACCTTTAGTTATATAAACAAATAGAGAAAGGACATTCATTATCTGGTCATTGAAACATACAGACTGTATACTTAAATTAGTAGCAGTTACCAAGCTTTTGCTGCAAATGTTAAAACTACTTTCCTTGGTTAACCTTTTAGATTAGCAAATTTAATACCCTTTGTTTTTTTATAAGTCATGAAATATTTTTTCGTTTTTTTAAATTCAAGTATAATTGACATATAATATCATGGAGTATTATGAGGTGAGGTGAAGTCGCTCAGTCGTGTCCGACTCTTTGCGACCCCGTGGACTGTAGCCCACCAAGCGCCTCTGTCCATGGGCTTCTCCAGGCAAGAGTATTGGAGTGGTTGCCATTTCCTTCTCCAATTGAGTATTATAGTAACTAGTTATTTTAAATATTCAAGTTTTATCACCAGAAATTTATCACATGTTTATTATTCTATTTTTAAATTTCTAATTTATATCTTCTAAATTGCCTTTTTTTTAAATAGATGAAGGATATTCTTTCAGCAGTGTTCTGTATTATGGAAATGAAGCTACTCTTCTTATTTATGATCTGATGTTCTTCTGTGTTGTGGATTTGGCTTGCCAAAATTTTGTTTTAGCAGCCTTCCTTACATATCTACAACAAGAGGTAAATTTAAGAATTTTTTGTGGATTTCTTTGAAGAGAAATATGTGAGAAGTGGATATTTATTTTTATTGCAGAGAGTATCAATGTCTACTTACACTCAGAATTTATAAAGATTTAGAATTTGATTAGCCCTGCCAAAGAAAGGAAAAACATTTCAACCAAGTTCATTCTACATTCTCCTTCAGAGTCAGTGAAATACCAAGGACTTGTGGAGGTCATTAGTTGCTTAACTAAATGTGAAAGAAATCCAGGAGGAAGACACTTAAGTTACCTTTCTCTCTTAGATGCCAGCATTGAGCTGAATTAGAATCTCATTTACCATCTGCACCAGATGTTACCATTACAAAAGGCAAACTCTGAGATCTAGCTCAGGGCTCAGCCAGTGTAACTTCCAATTCACACATCACCTACCTGCTTGGATGAAAAAACAGCTGTGTGGATCAGTGTGGAACCTGAAAGGGAGACTTCTAGAAAAGCCAAGTTTGTTCTAGAAATGTTAGCATTCGTATCACCCACATATTCCCCACTTAGGTCAAAGTAGTGTATGAGTTAGTGGTATGATGAGTTAGTTCTTGATAGAGATCTAGAATTAGGAACAAATTTTGTTCCTAACGTTCTTTTGATATTTCCATAGATTATAGAGCTAGGGGAAACTTGTCTTGCCAAATATTTCAAAGTATATTCCTATGAACATAAGGGAATTTGTATTAATTTATTAAAACATTCTGAATAGGGACATATGCTGCTTCAGCATTATGAAAGATGATAGTCTTGAAATAGTTTTGTATATCACCATGGAATTCAGGTGTCTGGTACATGAAAATAAATAGTTGCAAGAATTGGCTAGTTTAATGTAGATATTTTAACTGACATGCACATTTAATTTCCTTTATATGTATTTTCCCTCTGAATTGTTTTTACTTTTTTTTTTCAGATTTTTAGATTTATTCGTAATGCAGTAGGACAGAAGAATTTGGCATCCAAAACACTGGTGGATCAAAGATTCCTGATTTAATTTATTGAATAGATAAAGACAATTATAATCATGGCCAAAAAAAAGGTCATGATTATCAAGTTAGTTTGCCATATTTTTTAAAACTTGTAATACAAATTATTCTATTTTTATTTGTTTTTTAATCTACAGGAAGATTTATTTTTATAACTCATAGAAACATAAACTTGCTTTGTGAATATGTAATATGATACAATGAAAAATATTGTTTTCCTGTTATGCATGGTATTTAATTCACCAGCTCGTAAACTAGATAGCTCTGACAATGGGACCAAAAAAAAAAGTCTAAATTGCTTTCAGCATAACATTTTTTAAATGATAATCAAAACAGTCCCCATCATTTGTGTCTGTAAGATTATTTTATAACTAGATTTGTGTATATTTTCTCACATTGAAAAAAAAAATTGATTCCAGTTCAAGCCTAGTTTTCCGTTCATTTTGTTTTACATATTTTCTGGTTAAATAAATGCTGAAAATATTTTCACGCTTGCTTAGATATTTGGAACTGTGTGTGGGCTGGCTCAGGCACTCTGGCAGTGAGCTGACTGACTGTTGGGTTAGTAGGCAGTTTGTGAAGGGACATTCTCATTCCTTTGTTTCCCTGCACCATTAGGTCCATACACGTTTCCATGAAGTATATTTATATCTGTGATATACAAATATCACTTATATTATTGAGCTGTAATATGTGACATTTTCCCCGATCGTTTTTTATACATTTTAATTACTCAACATTTTAAAAGCACTTCCAAACTTTTGCTCTTCAATTGTGTTTAAAGATTATAAATAACAAATGAACTGTAAGTTACCATGTTATGTGAAAGTGGTTTATTGAAAGCGAACTTAGGCCTGAGCCACGTAGATAATAATTCTCCATGATATCATTTTTTTTTCAAAGTACTCTTTAATAATCCTTTTCATTGTATAGTATGAACTTGAAAGTCACCTTATTCAAGTATAATGGTCATTAATGCCCAAAGCAACATTTCTTTCTGCTTTCTGGTTAATGCTGTATAAATACTTAAATGTATTGCTATGTACATATTGTTCATATTACCAAATTGAAAATATAGAATAAAGCATTTAGTGTTTCTCTTTCCTGTTTGATTTAGTGTCTATTTTATGAAATAGCATTTAGGAATACACTACCGGATCTGGCCATTGCCGAAGTCGAATCCTTTAAAAGCGTTACCGGAACCTTGAGGATGACTGAGGAGAAAGAGGGGAGGCTAGTAAGTTGAGGATCTGAAACTCCGCTTTCTTAAGGGTCGGCGTACAGAGATGCCTTTCTAAAAGGCTCAGAGATAAGTAAACATACCAGCCTGGATTTGTAAAGCCACCTACTCAGAAGCTTATGAAAAAAATAACAACTCTCATTCCACATATGAGAAGTTAATATTCATGTGAGTGTTTGTAAGTGGAAATTTCAATAAACAGGTCAGTTGGCTCATCTGCTGATCAATTAAGGCAGAGAAAAGATGTTTGAGGTAGTTTTGTACAGTATTATTTTTACTTTGGTTAGGCACATAAGAGTGCGCTCGGGTTTTCCTGTACTGTTTGCTGTGTTCATATTGCATGGGTTAAACTTTGTGGTCAAGTGCGTAATTCTCTGCTAGACCTATAGTCTTTTGTCCGTTTCTTTAACCCAACCCACTGTGCGTGTGTGCTCAGGTGCTCAGTCGTGTCCAGCTCTTTTGCAACCCCATGGACTGTACCCCGCCAGGCTCATCTGTCCACAGGAGTATCCAGGCAAGAATACTGGAGTGGGTTGCCATTACCTCCTCAAGGGAATCTTCTCGACCCAGGGATCGAGCCTGCATCTCCTGTGTCTCTTGCATTGGCAGGCAGATTCTTGGGAAGCTCCCACCCACTGTACTTTGTATCTTATATCCCTAATTTTTCTGATAACATGGAAACATTTGGTAAACCTCTTGGTCATTTCATCACGAAGCAACCCTAGGTTCACCTAGAGGTCCTTTACAAGCTGCTGTGTGCTTCGTACCCTCCTTAGAAATGCACGGGCCCTGAAAATAAGTCTGCACATCAGTCTCTAGTATGTGATGTTTATGTTTGCTTGCTTCTTATACTGCTTCCCACCAAACTGCCTTTTGTGAAGGTCTGCTGTTTACCTAGACTGAGAAGCATTCCAAGTGCCCATTAATTCAGTGCTTGCAGGCATGAAACAGGTAAACAGGCACTTTTCTGTTGTCTGTAAACATTGACAATAAAAGCGGAGAGGAAATAAATGTAAATGGAAGAGCAGTATGGCTTAATGAAAATGCTTCAAATTTAATAGCAGAAGCTGTGTATTTGAATTAAAATTTTGCCCATTGTCACTCACTAGCTTTGTGACTTTACACCAAGTCATTTGGCATCTTTGAGTTTCATTTCACATCTTTACAATGGAAATGATATCCTTTGCTTACCACTTGTGACAATTCATTAGGATAGACTTATAATAACCATAAACACTGGAATTTTATATACTTTAGTTTGAAATTTGTGCCTTCTTGCTAATAAATTCTATGATATTAAAACTGTGGTTACTGATTTCAGTAGTTAACCAATGAAGATGCTGGACCTTCTGCTTCAGTCACCCCAGCCTCAATGAGGAAGAGGCCTCAGTTGATGTCACAGCCTTTAATGAAAGGAGGCAAGAAGGAGCTTTACACCATGTTGTAAGTGTGCTTTGTGGTACACATTAGAAAAAAAGAGTAGAGAATGGAATATTGTCTCTGGAAGGGAGGATTTCTCTCTTACATGTTCATTCAAGCGACATTGCTTCCCATTCCCACTCCAGAGGTGCTCAGAAGGGTAAGAAAATTAGTAGAGGAAACAGGTGTGTTAAACAATAATTACAGCAATCTGAGAAGTGCTACAGCCACCAGGGTGTGATGTGGGGAAAGCTCGTAGGTATCTGGTCATCAGGGCTTTGACCTGACAAAGTGGTATTTGATCTAAGATTTAGACGAGTGCAGTCAAAGGAAAAGTATAAGCTCTGAGATGAAGCGCATGGCCATTGAATACTATAGGTAGTTTGAATACGTATATTTATGCTTTTTACAAATACTCTGTATATTACATTTTAACATCTTAATCTTTTTTTTTCCTGGCTAGGGAGAGACTGCCCTATTGGGACTAGCCAATTCTTAGAGGTAGCAAAGGGCTCAGCCAGAAGCCAGCCTCTGATAGCAAACCTCACCAATCCAGAGCCATACTTGCACCATCTGGCCCTAATCCCCCGGAAAGCAGCATCCCTCCACCTTCATCATCCAGGCAACCAGGGAACTCCTTTAGCCTAGGGCCTGCTGGAATGATTCAAGCTAGCCAGTCCCAAGTCGTTACCATGCCCTGCCTTGCCTTGCCTTTCCTGCAGAATGCAGAAACTGATAAAGGCCAGGACCCAGTCTCGCCCATCGCTCCTGTCTCTGCCTCCTGACTGACACTGGTGCTTCCCCACGTGGCTCTGCATGGCATGGGTCCTGTTCCTAGAACCTGTGAGCCTCTCCCATGTCTCCTCTTGGTGCTGAACCTGACTGATTCCTGTAAAAGAACCCAGGACAGCGCATTTGGGGATTTTGGAGAGAGATGGTTGGAAAGGAAAACAGGAGCCATATCTTTAAAGGTCTTTATATCAAGCCCCAGTGTGTGGAGAGTTAGCCAAGCTAAGTTTCCCAGTCTGCCTTCAATGAATACTCAGCACCCCAGGGAATGAGTGAATGGATGGGGCGAGAGAGGACCTTCCACAGTCAGATTGCTCTGGTATTATTGATGCTCTGGGGCTGGGACGTTGGTGCTCCCGCCCCTCTGTTGCCTAGCTGCATGTTAACAAGAAAATATATTGCCTAAGAGAGGCGGTAAGGCAGTAAAGGGTAGTTAGTGGTTGAGAATACAGACTCTGGGGCCTACTGCCTGTGTTCAAGTCCTGGCTCCACCACTTAGTAGTTGGGTAATTTGGGATGGCTTCCTCAGCTGTTGTTCAGTCACTCAATCGTGTCTGACTCTTTGTGACTCTACGAACTGCAGCATGCCAGGCCTCCTTGTCCTTCACTTATCTCCCAGAGACTGCTCAAACTCCTGTCCATCGAGTCCGTGATGTCATCCAACCATCTCATCCTCAGCTATACCTATTTCATAGAGCTGTTGGGAAGATTAAATGAGTTTAATGTGTGTACAGTGCCTAGAAGAGTACCTGGCACATAGTAAATACGATGTAGTTAGTAGTCAGTCAGTTCAGTTGCTCAGTTGTGTCTGACTCTTTGTGACCCCATGGACTACAGCATGCCAGGCTTCCCTGTTCATTGCCAACTCCCGGAGTTTGCTCAAACTCATGTCTATCGAGTCAGTGATGCCATCCAACCATCTCATCCTCTGTTGTCCCCTTCCCCTGCTTTCAATCTATCCCAGCATCAGGGTCTTTTCAAATGAGTCAGTTCTTTGCATCAGGTGGCCAAAGTATTGGAGTTTCAGCTGTAGCATCAGTCCTTCCAATGAATATTCAGGACTTTTTTTCCTTTACGATTGACTGGTTTGATCTCCTTGCTGTCCAAGGGACTCTCAAGAGTCTTCTCCAACACCACAATTCAAAAGCATCAGTTCTTCAGCACTCAGCCTTCTTTACGGTCCAACTCTCACATCCATGTGTGGCTATTGGATAAACCATGGCTTTGACTATGAGGACTTTTGTTGGCAAAGTGATGTCTCTGCTTTTAATACATTGCCCAGGTTTGTCATAGCTTTTCTTCTAAGGAGCAAGTGTCTTTTAATTTCATGGCTGCAGTCACCATCTGCAGTGATTTTGGAGCCCCCCAAAATAAAGTCTCTCACTGTTTCCATATCTATTTGCCATGAAATGATGGGACTGGATGCCATGATCTTAGTTTTCTGAATGTTGAGTTTTAAGCCAAACTTCACTCTCTTCTTCCACTTTCATCAAGAGGCTCTTTAGCTCTTTAGTAGTAGTAAATCCCATTAATATTTAATTCTGAAAGAAAGACCTAGATTAGTTCCTCAGGAATCTCCATTAAGACACTGTCACATTGCTGGGAATGCTAAAAGTAACAGCAAACTGTGGATCTTAAAAAATAACTTTGCTTCTGTTATAGTTACATCACAAAAGAAATACATGTCTGTGGCCCAAGGATAAACAAATGACAGTGGGACAGAGACGAGAAACGGAGCCGCAGGCACACATACAGTCACGTGACTCATGACAAGGGCAGTACCATGAGGAAAGGGTGGTTTCTCAATGGTCAGCTGACTAGTGCAGCAGAAAGAAGTGAATCTTCACCCATGTCACACACAAAAATCAGTTTCAGGGAGATGGTAGATCTAAATGTGAAAGGTTAAATGATAAAGCTAGAAAATAGCATTGGAAAATATGTTCGTAACATTGGTGTAGGCCAAGATTTCTTAAGACGCAGAAAAGACTGACCGTGAAGGAAGACACTGGTAAGCTGGACTTCACAATTTACAGTAAGTTTACAATTGTGCTGGGAGAAGGCGATGGCGCCCCACTCCAGCACTCTTGCCTGGAAAATCCCATGGGCGGAGGAGCCTGGTGGGCTGCAGTCCATGGGGTCGTTACAAGTCGGACACGACTGAAGTGACTTAGCAGTAGCAGTTACAATTGTGGGTATTTACAATAAATGTAAAATTTCCATTTGCATTGAAATTAGGAACTCTGTTCATCAAAAGATACTGTTATAAGAATGAAAAGAGAAACTTCAAATAGAGGAAAAAAAGTTTTTTTAACTTGCATCTGACAAAGTGCTCCCATTCAGAATTAAAGAACTCAACCCAGTAAGGAAAAGACAACCCAATGGAAAAATGGGTAAAAAAAACTGAAGTATGCATCTCCCAAAAGAGGGATTTCAGTGAACAACAGGCACTTATGAACAGGGCTCAACTTTAGTCATCATGAGAAGGCAAAATAAAATCAAGGAGGTACCACCAACTACCAAACCAACCAGAATGGTTAAGCCTTAAAATAACAAGCACAGTAAGAAAGTGGAGAAAATGACCGTTGATACTACGTTTATTATATAAAGTGAGAGGATTTGTCTTACTGGGTTGGGCTGTTGGAAAACAGTCTCTCAAGGATGTCTGCCGGTTGACTGAGCCCCGCCGCCCGCAGGTGGCGGCAGAGCGCACGCTGGGCTCGCCCGCCGCCTTCCGGGCCGCACGTCCGCGCTGCGGGGCTGCGCGCTGCGCTCCCCGCGGCCGGCTGTGCGGCCTCCACCCTGTGACCGCTCCTCACTTCTACTGGCCCTCCTGTACACGTAATGCTGAGGTTTTCTCCCCACCCAGGTTTAGGAACTGGATGCTAAAAATGGCAATAGAAGGGAGAGACTCACAAAACAGCTTATGTTCCAGGGTAGAAAAAAAGAGCTCATTAAAAATCTAATGATTATGGGACCCCCCCCATCATTTTTAATAAGCTACACCTTCACATTAAAATCTTAAACCATTTTCCAGAGTATGTAAGGTCTCTTTTATACATGCAGTCTCATCAAATGGGACTCTATATGGTATTTTCCTTGTATGTTATGATATATATCACAACATAAAATATGACATATGTTAATATATGTTATATACTTTAATTGTGGCAACTTCAAACCTTCAGCAAAAGGCAATACAGTTTCCAAAACTGTGCAGCCCACTCTCTTTACATGAGGCCCCTGTGTTAAGCAAGATAACAAGCTGCTGCTGCTGCTGCTGCTGTTAAGTCGTTTCAGTTGTGTCCAACTCTGTGCGACCCCATAGACGGCAGCCCACCAGGCTCCTCTGTCCACAGGATTCTCTAGGCAAGAATACTGGAGTGGGTTGCCATTTCCTTCTCCAAGAAAGGTTTTTTGGTAAGTATGTGGCATGTTGACATGTGTGTGCTTCCCCCCTATTTTTTGTTTATGCAATATTTGTACTTTCTAATACTATTATCCCATCACTTCTGGGGAAATAGATGGGGAAACAGTGGAAACAGTGTCAAGACTTTATTTTGGGGGGCTCCAAAATCACTGCAGGTGGTGATTGCAGCCATGAAATTAAAAGACGC